>JABUQX010101943.1:42500-51047 GCA_015478945.1 Trachelipus rathkii | reverse complement strand
TGTATAAACCTTCACATATCTATGACATTTGAAGGTGATCTTGACTTCACTGAGAGTTTGATTTATGGCTAGGAGTAATATACTTCAGTTATATAAATTAATAGGTTTTAAATAGATATAATCAAAAAGATAATATCAGCTATTTAAAAATGATATATAAATTTATATAGAATTCCAGACTCTCACTCATCACTTTTCTCTCTCTGAGAGTGTGTATATATATATTATATTCCACATACCTTAATTGTTTTATCCCGAGAACCTGAAATAAGAAAAGGCCCTTGATAGTTTGGCTTACGATTAACAGTAGCACAAGCTTCGTTGACAGAGTAACCGAAAGTTACTACCTATCTATCATCACTAGAGTAGATTGAGGAATATACTCACACTACGAGCTATGTTGCTTGAAAAATAATGAATAGGTCAAATATATGTACTTCCCGATATGCTTTACTGAGTAAGCATCGAGGTCATAAAGCTTCGCCTCCTAAATGAGTTAATCGCTTGATCATTTATAAGTATTTAGGCACTGAGTCAATTATACATCAAAACATACGGTGTGTATTATCAATATCCAGGATAGAAAAGGTTAAGTAATTACTTTTAAACCCATCTGAAAGATTTTTATAGCGTTTTATTGTTTATGTAGATTCATACCATACTCAAATAACGTTTACTGACGCCGACAATAATCTGAGTTTACCTTACACTGCCTTTGTTGCTGTCATACCATGACATCTAACAGTAAACGATGAGGATAGGTACTCAATCAAGGGTACTCCCATGCGATCAACACTGGAATGATAATATATGAGACTCTTTGACTACGTTCCTTTAAAAGGAGAAATGCTTATCGTTTATACTTAGTTTATGTTTTATCACAAACTGTTTTTTATGTACGAGAAACAATATGTATTAAATTGAGTGGATTTGTGAGGTGAAGAAAATTAAGGCTAATGTTGCAACGGCTTAGATAAAAGCACAGTTTCAGAGACTGTATAACTCTAAATTTAGTACCATTAGCATAATTTCACAGAGTTAAAGATTCATGTACATATAAACGGCAGAGAATATTATAGTGAAATAGTCATAATTTATGAGAGAGATATATTTTTGAGAGAATGATAGGCAGTGATGTATTAATCACATTATTACTCTATCTATTCAACTGCTTCCATCATTAGAATATTATATTCATTTTTTTGAGAAAATAGTATTTAATAAAAGATATTTATATATATTAAAATTATAAAGGACCGTATATATTATAGACGTTAATAATAAATATTATATGTTATTTCAATAATTTACAGATTATATATACTTTTTTCCATTTATATTATTTATATAATATAAGAAAATATTAATAAGACAAATAATACAAAACTATTATAAAATATAACTACAAATAAAAAGCAAAAAAAATAACAAAAATAAACAAAGGTATTATAATTATTAATTTGAACATATTCGCTTTAAGATACTAAAAAAAATATCAAGCTTATATCATTTCATAAACCAATAATAGGTCACTTATAAATAATAACACAAGCTCAAAAACTACTGTTATATAATTAATATATATATATATATATAAATTAATATAATATATATATATTATATTATATAAATATATATATATTATTTATAAATTGTATTAATAATATAATATATAATAATATATTATATTTAACTTAAGCAATTATTTTATATATTTTAATGAGACATTACACTAGTAGAGATGAGTTGTGCATTTTAACGAATAATATATATATATATAAATAGACTATTCATCAAATATAAAAATAAAAAAAAGAAAAAATCCAATAAAAATCTTAAGTATAAATGTTACATATAATATATTATTAAAATTATATTAAGCAAAATTATTTTTTTAATTTACAATATACTACTAATTTGTATAAGTGTAATTTTAAGCATATAATATAATAGATATATTAGAATTGTGATATATAAATAATTGTAAATACTAATAATATTATTTAGAATTAAATAAAGCCTAAATTATCAAAATAAATATGTTTAAGATGTAGGAGTAGGAATATAGAGATTTCGAGATATGTAACATTAAATAAATGTTAGCAGATAAATGATATAGTCCTATTACTATACTAAATTTAATCTATGTATTATGACAATTAATAACATATAAATACATGTAATTTTATATATTTTATATTTATAAATATATGTATACTATAATATATTTAAAAATATAAAGATAAAAATAAACAATTTCATCAATTAGTGTATTCATAGTTAGTACCTATAATTTAATTATTTGAGAATAATATTTAATTAAATAGATCTAATAATGTAAAATTGTCTATTGATAGTTATTCAAATATAAGAAGTTAAACCTGCAGTCAACCTTCAAGGCTGTTATAAAATTCATACTTTAAATTAAAAGCTAGTTATAATAATAACTACTAAAAATATAACAATATTGAAACTATCATCTCATTTAACATAAAAATAAGTTAAGAAATAAGTCAGACAAGATAGGCCAAAAATTGCTTTCTACATACACTAAAATAAATGATATTAGTCTTATATAATAATTGGCAAAATACTATTATAGTACTCATCTCTACCAGTTATCTTTATACATGAATAGAAAATTTATATTAAAAATTTTTCATATGAAAATTATAAATATCAAATATTAATCCTAAATTGATATGCTAATAACAAGATTATGTCATATATCATATATAATTTCATGAAATATATTAATTACTTATATATATGAGAGAGGAGATAGAGAGAATGAGAAGAAATAGCAAGTACACTAAATAAACTAATCAATAAACTATATATTAACAGATATATACAACTCTTTGTAAAAGTCAAGAAAATGACTGTCCACTTTGTTAAATTACTGAGAATAACAGATATGAACTTTAAGCATTTATATATTCACAAATAAGATAATAGTAATATTAGGATTAAAATGTATATGGAAACTATTTTGAGATAAAATAAATCTTTTAAAATTTTTTATCTTAAATTATTTATTTATACTTAATATTATTATATTTATAAAATCATATAGTCATAATTAAAATAAATAATATTTGACATTGAGTATATATATATATGAATTTATATAAATATTTATATATACATATAATAGTTATTAAAAACTAATAATTATTAAATATTAATAATATTTATTATTTAATGTGAGGATACTAATAATACAGATATTTTATCAAGTATGTCAAATATAACTAGATATTATTTTTTACCTAAATATTATTATAATATTAGAGTATCAAATAATACTATATATATGATCAGGATTTTAACTTGAAAAACTCATTCGAAAAATCTATATAAATATATATATAATATATTAAATATAGATATTATAGAAATTCAAATAATATATATAAGGAGATGTATTGAGGACTATCACTGAAGTAGGTGAAAAGTAATTATATATGTATATATATAAAATAGATGATGGAGTTTATACTAGAAATATTTTTATAACACATATCAATTCTAATTTATAATATTTAAATAATCCTTTCTCAATATTATACCCTTATTTGAATAGTAGATGATTTGAATATACAATACAACAATTAATACAGTTTACTCAAAAAGCAACAAAATCATATATATTATAAAGCAAAAGAAGTCATAAAAAAAATAGAAACAATTAAAGTACTGGCAAAAATTATTATGAGCAAATAAAAATTGCCTACTCTTTAAATAGTCGGCAAATGACGTATGAGTAGATCAGTAACGTAATCACCATATTTATATTAGAATGAAAATATTCATCTCAAATATATTAGAGAGATATCTCTTTGAGAGATGAGTATTATTTATACAGGTTCACTCTCTAATAAAAAGTAGTTATTATCAATTTATAACACATGTCATATTAAGAATACCAACATTCACTCACTTAAATGTCTTTTATAATACATTATAGATTTGACATATTTACTCAATTTAGGAGGCTTATTATGCCAGTAGTTATTGGTCCCATACTACATATGGTATCTATATATGGCATATGGTTAGAAACAACTTCCAACAATTGGAAAATGCATGTATTAGCTTAATGGTTTTTATGGTTTTAATTTTAATGGAGAATTATTCTTATACAAATTATATATACGAATATATTTATTTATTAATAATGTGAAGTTTCTTAATCTAACCTAAATATAGTGACTATGTTTATATTACAATGGGCTCTATTATAATAGGAGTCATACAATACTCATGTTTAGCTAATATCCATTTATACTTATATATCAACAAGTTATACACATATTTTTTATTTGAACTTATAAATAAAATCATACAGGCATGTTATCTGTTTTTGAGATAATAAGTTATATTGAAACAATAAGTAAATGTATAATTTAAATATATGCACATAAAAAGTACCACCTATAAAATGCGAATAGTAAAATAAACTTTCTATTATCATTTTGAGATTAATATTTTGTTTTTAAGAAATATAATTATTAATACTATATATATGCAACACAGAGTTAACTGTATTGAAATCCATACTAAAAAAATATAATTTACATTACATATAGTTTTCATATAGAGAGAAAGAAGTAACCTACAAAGGAATGGATATATACATCATAATAAAATTTTATTCTCGAGAGGGTTTCAACACAATATATTTGCATATCCAATTAAAAAGAAAAAAGATTAAATATAGAATTACTATAATAATTATGCAATAATACAAAATTTGTTTTATGTGCAACGCTTCGAAATTTATCATATCATCACCTAAATAACATACTACATTAATTATGGTTAATCAGAATAATAAAGCCACTATAAATAAACTTTTTCTAATTTGTAATTAAACATCTAAATACTGTATTAATTAGTTATATTAATGAGCAATTATATATATATAATCAATTCAAATTATGTATTCCTTAATGATTAGTATACCTACTTATTATCCAAATATTATGGTATACCTATATTATAACTTATTTTATTTATTTATTAATCGCTATTTCAAATTATATATCACTTTGTATAATTTATTTATTTTATTCTCTACTAATCTTATTACTTATACTTTATGTAATCTGCTTTCAATATATGAAGTCTCATATTAGTTATTCAATTATATATTTATTACTTATTTAAATTATGTTTATATTTATTTTTTATCAAATATATTTATATGGTTTTACAAAAATTATTAATGTATCTTATTATTATATTATCAATTTCCAAAATTGTAACAAATCAATGAATCTCTCACATTATTATATATATTCTTTATTTCCATAATGTATATATAATAACTATCAAATCTAGGTAGTACGCGATATAACTAGAATTAGCTAATAACAATATGGAGGTGAACTACGCAATTGCTATTATATGGTATCGTAGTTGCTTATCTTTAGTAGTATATATAATTATATATACCAGTATTAATGATAATACAATAAAATACAGCACTGCTCATATCATAAGAGACAAAAATTGTAAAGAAGCCCAGCGGAAATAAATTAGATGAATCTTCACTACATGATAAACCTCAAGAGTGAGTATATCCTTTAACACAAAAAGAATAATTTACTGGTCATCAATACTAGATAATGAATGTACCTAGCAAAAAAAAAAAACTGAAGAATGAAAATACAAAATATAAATCACAAATATTCCTAATAAAATACATTGACAAAACAATAATTAACTTTAACGGGAAAATAAAGTAATATTCCAATATAAATTTTTATGACAGAAAAATAAAATAATAATACAGAAAATGAATCCTCTTATATAGATAAACTTCCAAATTGAATAAAAACAATAATAAAAATTAAATTATAAATAAATTATAATTTAATTAAAATACGATCAATTAAAAATATTTATTTTCTATTTAATTGAAATGATAATAGCTAATATGAGAATCTAATTATAACAATCTTACTAATGAAATATTTATATGTAAATATATTCCAATTAAAAAAATATATAATAATCAAATATACCTATAATATTTCATATATCACAAAAATAATAAATATACAAAAACATAAAAATATATGATATTTTTTTCCTTAATTAATATAGGTAACTATATATATATATGAGAACTAGTTAAAAGTTTTATTTACATGTATTTATATTTTATTATTTTATCCACTTTCTAACGGTCCCACTAATGAACAGACAAGACAGAGACCACTATAAAAACAAATGAACTGGATATAATCACCTACCTAACCTCATCAAGAAACCTCACATATAACATTATTACTAATATATCTTGAATAAAGTAAACTAGAAATCTATTAAATTGTGTTTAAGCTGTGTGTAGATGTTAATGTACTAGAGATTATGATTAGATAGTTTGATTGATCTGATTTATATAAAGTGTAAACCAATTAACCTGAATTAATATATGAATATGAATTTTTACATATACAGTAATATAAGGTACACATAACATTACTAAATATTACTTCCCCTCATAAATACCTAAAGAATATGAAGAATAAAAATCACATTCACACATACAAATCTTTATGTAACTTAGAAAAACCTCTTTCAACACATTCACCTAGCTTATCTACAATATCCATTTAAGCCTTTTATTTCTTAATCACATACTCACACTTAATATACACTGCGTAATACCCTTTTATGCAGTCGCGAATGAAAGTCCACTCATATTTATAATAAATCTATATAGTAACATGTACCACGCCTTTACTTCCATCAAAGAAGATTTGGCTTCCTCTGTCCTTCTTTTCACTAAAAAATATCACCGAAACTAAATATTAATTATACAATATTACATATCACAAACGTTCTCTAAGTATCATTAGTGAATTATTTCTTATTACATGTATTGAATCATTATTAGGAAAATAATATACAAAAATGTGAAATTTAAACATCTTTCTTACTTCTTACTAATGATAGCGTTACAACACACCACGGACTGGGTCCCTACAAGATTATTTTCCCCTCACAATAATATGGAGGGTAGTTTCTTCGAGAGACAAAGCGCTTACGCACGCTCAAACGGTGCTCCGAAGGATAGACTTTTTAGAATTTGGAATTTAAAAATAATTGAGTGATGGTGCGAGAGATCACGAGAGACACTATTTCTCGTAGTCGTTACTCAATTATGTGTGAAGTCCTTCCTGTCATTGTTGCAAGTAAATTTAACGTGAGATGTTACTAACAAGTGTAAGTTTATCCGTTCCATATGGATCTGTTGTCTACTAGGATTCCTTACATATATTACTCAGTCTCTTCCCTACGTAGAAAAACTTAACCATGTAATTAAAATCTATATCAATAGTATAAATTGAATCCATTTTAAAATATTATTGTGTAATATATACATAAATATTTATTTAAATACTAATTTACGCACGAATGATACGAAACCTATTGGGAATCCCACTAATAATATTTATGTAACTAAAGCAATGTATATCAGCAACATTAGCCCTCAATCTCTCAGCGAGGAGCGCAGCTATAAACACAGAAGACTTTATTGATTAATTTTCACCGAGCCACTATAAGATTTGCCAATGTGTTCATCCAAATTGGTCCCACATGAACTGGTCTCTAATAAGGTTCATGAAAATTTCAATTTATCATATCAAATTGATTATAATGTTGCCATATGGACTTTTTTATCTTATTCATCTGCGCGTCATGCAACCCTAGAGAAACCACACACAAAATACAAAAATTATGATAAGTAAATCATTACAAACCACAAGAAAACTGACCATCCTAGTTATCAAAGTCTCCACATTCCCTCCTAACTAAGTTTTTGTATGCATACATACACATCTAAGAACGACAGCATTCTCCATAAGAGTAACATCATCCTATTACTAAATAACATGGGAGCTGCGAGCGAGTTTTACAATACTACATCTATTAAGCTAAAAATTATGTTTCAATATATGTCCTACACCAAACTAATACTGTGAAGTTAAGGACAACACGCCGTGAATGTCAGAACTATAACAGTCATAAAGATATTAAACTGGTTATTCACTGCGTATGTATACGAGAGCGTACTCTAGGTATATCAACAATCTATGACTGAAATTCATATATCTTACACAATATATTAATCCATTATTTATTTCTTATTCTTATTCTCTCTTCCTTCTCTATCTTAATCAATACCTCCACCCACTATTAATCATGTAGTTAGGATAATTTTTTATCCTTCATGTAACATTCACATCTCTATACCACTTCTGCAGCTCTTAATACATAATCGTTCAGTTGTAGGAGAACCATCTTCTGGTAATCAGATCATATCTCAGTCACGCAAATGCACTTGACTAACATTCGAATCATATAATCTTCACTCATCTTCAAATGTCGAGTAGATCTACACTAATATACCTGGATTTCACTGAAAAATTCTACTTATATTATTCTTCACATTTACATTGATCCTCTTCTCTATATCTCTCTTATATCAATTTATATCCCCCTATACGAAAAGACATCATATGTGTGTGA
>JABUQX010101943.1:22500-32500 GCA_015478945.1 Trachelipus rathkii | reverse complement strand
TATAATAATTATATACTATATATATATATATATTGCTGAAAACAAAGGGCTTTCTAGGCAATCCATAAATGATAACACTACGCGAAAGATAGTTACTCATTCATATTATATATTAATTTTATTAATGTATAATATATAATATAATCATATATATATATAATATACTAATATATATACTATATATATAATATATTATGATATATATATATATATATATATATATATATATATATACTATAATATATATATAATATTAAAATATATATATATATATTATATATTATTATATATATATACTATATATTATATATATATATATATATATATATTATAATATATACTATATATATAATATGATATATATATAAAATATATATAAGGGTATATTATTTATACCTATAATATATATATATATATATATATATATCATTATATAATTATATAATATTAATATATAATATATATATATATCATATATTAAATATTATATTATATATTATTTATATTATACTTATCATATATATATATATATATATATATATATATATGCTTATATTATATATATATATATATAATATATATAAAGACATTATTCTCTTTTTGAAATATGAAAGATGCACTCCTCTAAATTATTACCGAGGGCTCGCCGAAAAAAGGCAATGTTAATTTTGCCTACCAAATTGATGTGAAGGCACAAATAGGAAAGCACGCTTATCGCCCTGTTTGGTTTATTTTGCAATCAATAGTTGTAAAATACTCGGGTAAGGATAGGGAGGCATATTCAAGGGGTAGAGGTGACCTTTATGGGGTTACAATCTATTTTGGAATTAGTCGCTGGGAATTTTTATACTCTCGAATGGCCGTATGAACATTTGCAACCTCATTAACATGCAGTCACCTGAAATTTTTGCTCCTCACCGGAAAGCAAGATGGTCATTTTTTTTAGGCACCGCACCTGCCAGCGGAACACTGAAAATTTTTGTGCCTTTGTACTACAACCTCACCTAACTGCAGAGCTCATCCGTGTGTCCCATAACAACCATAAAAGACACAAACCTATTTACATTAAAAAGTCTGCCTCTCTTGTCTTCACATATCTTATTCATAACTGCACATTACTATCAATTACGGCTCCTGTCTCTAGTTGACACTAGCGTGTATCCAAAAATTGCTGCCTCCTCATACAAATCCTCTTACCCTCCACCATTATCGCTTGGAAGTCTGAAGCCTACCAGCCTCCTACCTGGTGTGGGTTGATGAGGCCGTAACCAATTACTTTGACATTTGGCAACAGTTTCACATTTCCATCCTTGCTGAGATCACCAATTCTCCTTCTCTAAACCTCAATTTCTTGTAGCGCTACTGCAAATCACCTTTGTTTCAAGCTCTCGAAATGAAGTCTCTATTCTGCTCTTCTTTTATTTCTCTTCTTCAATTATCATACAGAGAGAGGTTTCTTATCGTGTTTGAGCAAGTGACGTCTGTTTTTAGTAGTCAGTGATTTGGGGTCTTTCCATATTAATTATTAATGGTATTTGCCTTCTTACACATTCTAAGGACTAAATTCATATGGTAGGTAGGAGAGAATAACTGTTTCCTTTTACTTTCCTCGTAATTTCTAAACGGGAGAGGTAAACGGGTTTGTTTTCCCAATCGAGTCAAAATCAAATCAAATCTATATATTTTTGCTGCTACACAAATCATTCACACACACAATTATCAATAATTTTTCGAAAGACAACTCAAACTTTCTCTGCATTTTATTTGGTGTTCCTTTACTAGTGATCTTTCATGGAATTATCACAGTTTCTCTTGCAAAAGAGACTTTCAAGGAGATAAGTGTTTTGAGACTCTTTTGAAACTATTCATACCACTCAGTTTGATTTTTTTGGTCAGTAGTGTTCGTTCGTTTCTGGTAGGGAGTATTAGTCATAAATCTATTGTCAAGATGGAAAATCTAAGAAAATTTTTCGTCTAATTAGCTTTTTCATGCTCAGTGATTCTCTACAAATTTTAGCCGTTAAAACGTTGCCCCATTTCAAAGGACATTGGAAACTTCTCTTCTACACGCTTTCGTTGTACACTATCTTCTTTAAGATCATTTACTATTCGTCTTCAAGCGCTTTCTAATCCTGTATTTTTTGCTACGTCTATATTTGAAAGTATTTTAACTATGAAATTACCGGGTCTTTACTTTTAAGTAATAAGTGAAAAAGAAAAGTAAGAGAAAAATTTTTTAATGTGAATAGTGAATATACCAATTCTTGCAATTAACTTAGAAGAATCGGTCAATATTCCAACATCAAAAATTATATATTTTTAAAATGGAGAATAAAACTTTCCTTTTCATTTCTTTTCAAAAATTAAAATATGCTTTGTATATAAGAAAAGTTTTTGCCAAAAATCTTAAATTATTTTCCATATATATATATATATATATATATATATAATATGTAATTATATATTAATATCACTAATATATATTATTATATATTAATATATATACTATATAATTATATATTATATATATTTAGTATTATTTATATAATATCTATATATATATATATATTATATTCCTGGCCTCGCGGTCTATGAGGCTCAAACCTACCATGATAGGAGTTTTACTGCTCGAATGCTGTTGAGAAGAATACCTGTACCACTAATTATGGTGGGCAAACATTGAATCGTAAGCCGAAAGGCTCTAACTAATTACTAACTCTTAAGAAAGATGCGTTAACAGGCTTAGTCTTAGATAGCCGACAGTGTATGAATTTAACTCAAGATGGGCACGTGAGGTCTCGGATTCAGGATAGATCTTTTTCGGATGATGACTCAGCGAGTTAATGGCCAACGAAGACTGAATTACCACAAAGGGTGGCAAAGAGGAGCAAGAGATGGTGGAGTTAAAGAAGGAACATATTGGGGGTGGGGGAAGGTGAAACTCGGCAAATGCAGAAATAAAAATTTCCATTGGGGTCTCAAAGAATATGTAGAAAAAGAAAGAGAAGGAATTGAGGTAATGATGGGATTTTGGGCTATAAGAGAAAGAAACCAAGAGGGAGAGTGTATTTTGAATTTTGCAGTTAGTAACAAGCTGTCAATACTGAACACGTTCTTTACCCACAGAGATTTACGTAAATAGGGCTGGTATCGTTGGATAGAATAATTGGAGATTAATTCGATAACCCTATGATATATTGGATGTTAGCAAATGTTAGAAAATAAAGTTAGATGTGAAAAGCATACCATCAGTATCACTTGATTCATACCACATATTGGATCTAAGGAAAGTTAAAATGAGGAACCCAAATGAAGTGATAGATATTTCGAGAAAGAGAATGGTGGTTTAAAAAAAAAGAGGAAAGTAACACAAACGATTGAGAGAAGAATTGAGTAGACATATTCCTCGTAAAGGAGATAAGCTCATTCGTGTGAAGCAGGAGAAGATAAATTTCACGAAAGAAGTCAGAACATGAGCCAAGGATGTCGTGGAGTCAAAAGGATTGGTGCGAAGATAGAAAGAAGACACCATGATGGACAGCTGAGGTTAAAGAACTTGTAAATATTAAAAAACATAATTAATACTCAAAAAAGAAAGATAATAGAATCTGAGAAGACATGATGAAAGACGAAGAAGGTCGTCAGAGACAAGATAAGAGCAATTGGAATGCAGAAATTGAGGTGTGGAACAGATAGATCAGCTAGAGCAATATATAAGTGACACAAAAAAAACTTAAATGAATATGGTAAAAAAAGGGAAAAGGTCTGATCTTAGAGCCAAAGAATATTAAGAACAAGTGGAGGGATTGCTTCTGTGAATTGAGCAATCAAACTGGGTCTGGTTAAAACCAGTTAAGAGAGGAGCTGATAGTGCTAACTTTTGAAGTGAGACCAATAACCCTTTAGGAAGAAAAGCTAGCTGTGCGGAAAATAAACAATAAAAAGATCCTTGGAAACGGCGGTTTAGCAGACTAAATATATATAAAGAAAGAGAAGACATAATGCGTTGTTAATTAAGACTCTTTAATGGAAAAATAGAAAAAGACTATCATATCACCAATTTATAAATAAATGACAAGAGCAAATGTGAAAATTATAAAGTCATATCCCTTTTGTATCACGCGAGTAAAATATACGAGAGAATTATGTAGAGAGTGTAGAGAGAAGAACTTGATCGAAGCATAGCATGGGTTCAGACCTGAGAGAAGTTCAGCAGATATCATCTTCAGCCTGAAAATGTTAGTAGAAAAAAGTAAAACGGGGCCTTGTAAATGTATGTAACATTCATAGACATGGAGAAGACTTTTCATGCTGCACGAAATGAAAAGCTGTGGGAAACCCTGTGTTCAGTATTATGGAGTGGACCTCAAATTGGTGCGAGTAATCAAAAATGAGTATTGCAGATACTAAAAGTGTTGTTAGAACAGCTCATTGTATGAATGACTGGTTCTCAGTTGGGTCGCTATATATATATATAATATAATTATATAGTATATATTAATATATATATACCGATATATTATATATTATATTATATATTATACTATTATTATAATATATATATAATATGATATATTTAATATATATCATATATATTATATATATATATACAGTATATAGTAATCGGAGGAATCATTACTGCAGTGTCAAGAAAAAACTTTCTTAAAATATTCTGTTTTGGAAAAACCATTACCTAACCAAAGACATCCAACCGATAGTTACCCCTTATTATTATTATTGTTTCTTATTATATTATATATATTATTCTTCAATATATATCTACTATATATCATACTATATAACTATATATTCATACTACTATACTACTATTATATATATACAACTATATTCTTCTAATTACTATATTTTATATATATAATTTTACACCTCAATTATATATATATATATATTATATTTACTATTATTCATTACTATAACTAATATATTTGTACCCACATATATTTATACTCTACTATTACTCACCTCACTACTACTATATATATATTATCGGTATATATAATATATATCTATATATATATATATATATATATATATATATATAATTTATACTATTATTATTATATTTATTATTATATATATCACTACTTATTTCTGGAGGGACTTATACATATCCTTAACTCACACTCATACATACTGATACTACTATATACTATATACTATAATATACTATAATCTACATCACATTATATATAGTATATATATATAATATATATTAAACTTTAATTATATATATTTCAATATTAAAAATAAGATGAAGATAGACTGAAAAAATTTTTTATTAGCTTTCATGAATGATATATCAAGAAAGTTTGTTAAGCACTGTCAAACATTTATAGTAGGAATAGGTTAGCTCTGTATACTTCCACATCTACATCTGTCGGCTAATTAATATCAATAATAATATAATAAATAATAATAATCATCAACTAATAAATAATAAGTAATAATAAATATTTTAAATTATATAATAGTAATCTATATTACTAATAATATAATAATAATAATAATCATAATAATAAATAATAATAATAATAATAATAATAATAATAAATAATAATAATAACTAATAATAATAATAATAATAAATATTAATAATGATAATATAATATAATATAATAATAATAATAATAATAATAATAATAATAATAATAATAATAATAATAATAATAATAATAATAATAATAATAATAATAATAATAATAATAATTCTTGTATAATAATAATAATAATAATAATGAATTCAATATATTAATAATTTTCTTCAGGACAATTCTTGTATTACCCATAATTATTGCCTTCTGAAACAATCCTAGCTTTCGTGCACCCTCGTTGGACATTTTCAAAGGATACTGACTTTATTTTAATAGCGGAAGAGCCAATATGGTAATAATTAAAAGATCACATACAAATTATTGCAATTATGATAAGTAAGATATATGGTAAGTTTAAATATGTTGATTACGACAAAGAAATGTTAAGTTTATAATTTAGATCGTGTCCTTTTTCTTTCTTTCTTCTAAGCAAAAACGTTAGGAAAAAAAGACATGATCTAATTTATAAACTTCACATTTCTTTTTCGTTTATCTTAAATTATAGTTTTAATTTTATTGATTATATTTCCAATAATTGTATTATTTTAATTTTAATTTTGGCTTCGTTCTTAAAATAAAGTCATATCCTTGTAAATGTCCAACGTGGGTGGACGAAAGCTCGGATCTTTCAGAAGGCAATAATTTTATTTTATTCAAGAATTGTCCTTGAGAAAATTTAACGAAAATGTTATGAAGGTTTTTATGAATTAGGAAAAATGTTGCAAAATTATACTAAGACAAATGCTGATTTATTATTATTATTATTATTATTATTATTATTATTATTATTATTATTATTATTATTATTATTATTATTATTATTATTATTATTATTATTATTATTATTATTATTATTATTATTATTATTATTATTATTATTATTATTATTACTCTTATTATTATTTATTTTTTAATTTTAATACTATTATTATTAAAAAAAAAAAATTAATTACTGTGATTATTATTTATTACTATTACTATTAAAATAGTATTATTAATTCTTATTATTTTTATTATTTGGTATCTCTCCCTGCTAATGTTTTAGCAATTGTATTTTTTTCTTTGTCTTCATCCACATATCTAATAATAGTTATGTTAGATCGTTAGTTGAATACTGTACAGAAGTTTAAAACCCTTACATAAGAAAGTAAATAGAAATTCTTGAGGGAGTACATTGTAGAGTTAAAAGAATGACTTGTGGTTTTACAAATAAAAGTTAAGAGATGATATTGATGAAAATGAACATATTTTCAATGAAAAGGAGAGCTATAATATTTTTTCATCTCTGATCTCTACTGAGAAGTGTAAATTCTTCATTGATGACCATAAGTAAAGAACCGGAGATCATAACAGGCAAATAAAAAAGAAAGGAGTTTGTCATATTTTAGAAAATACTTAGTTGATTAGGTAGGCATGAGAATGATATGAGTATTATATACTTAATATGCATTGGTGTTCTTTTTAATATGTTTCAATTGGACCTAGATTTGAGCAGTGGTTGACTCGTAAATTAAGAAAATAAAAAGTGACATGCTTCAGTTTTTTGTGAGTTGACGACAGTGTTGGCTATTGGGTATAACATTAATTTACTACCCTCTTTTTAAGATAAATTGTATGTAATAAGCGGTAGAATAGTAGTGATTGTAAAAAACAATTTATTTAAAAAAAAATAGCATCTTTAGTGATAGTTAAAAGAAATGTTTTCACCCAGTGAACTGTAGTTGTTAAGAAGAAGAAGTACTTTCAAAAAGAAAATAATTTCCGGTTCCAGCCGGAATTTTGCCAAATTCCGGTACACCTCTAATATATATATATATATATATATTATATTTATAATATATAATAATATAATATATACTATATATATATATATATATAATATATATATATATATTATATATATAAAATATATATTATATATAATATATAATAATATATATATATATATATATATATTATAATATTTGATATATATATATATATTATATATATATTATATATATATATAATATATATTATATAGACATATATATAATATACTAAAATATAAAATAATATAAATATATATAAATATATATATATAATATATATATATATATATTTGATATATAATATATATATATATTAATATATATATATAATATATATATATATATATATATATATATATATATAATATATATAATATCTACTATATATTAAATATATATATATTATATAAATATATATTTAATATATATAAATATTATATATTATAATATATATAATATAATATTATATATATAATTATAATATACTTATACACTATAATATATTGAACTGTTGCCAGTTGATATAATATATATATAATATATATAAGTGTAATGTTTATCATATAACTAAACTAATTGAATATGGAGTGTACAGTGTATTAGCTATAAAGTTTTTAAGAGTTGGAAACAAATATTTCTGTTATGAGATTAACTAATTATTATTTAAGAAGCTACTTTTTTTATGTTTAAAAAATATAATTTTTCATTGTATTGATTTGGTATAATTAATTATAGAGCAATTTACTAAATAATTTTTCCTCTGAAAAATTTTAAAGTTAAAAATGATTTCTTGAATTAAATGAAAAAAAAATCGACTTAATAAAAACAATAATTTTTCTTATTTATTTCCTTACCTTTTAAATAAAAAAAAAATCTCCAACGTGATTTTCGATAGAAACCATTGCAAAGTATCGAATTCCAAACTTTTCTCTTTCAGTATCAATGTTTCTCTAGGCGCTAGTTCAATTTTGAGCTAGGCTGAGTCCCCATTTTCAGTCCCCACCTAATAAATTGGACCATAAAATTCGAATATTCAGCGATTTTTGACTATATAAAAACACTAAAAGTTAGCTTATTTTCCCTCGTAAAACGTGTTTTCCGCCTCCTCCCGTGCTGTTCTGTAGTCATTACTTCTCAATATTTTATCATTTTCAAATCCTCCATGTTTCTTTACATTAACTTCGAATCACAACTTCCACAATTTTTTTTCAAATTGACTCAAACTGAAATATGCATTAGATAGGCCATTATCTAAAAAATACGGAAAGTACTTTTTCGATTTTTTAGTTTTGCTCAGCGTGTCCAATTTCCAAACCCACTTTTTTTTAATTTGAAATCGAATATATCTCTATAATTTTTTTTCGTTTGGGCGAATGGATGAATTTTCAGGATTTATGTAGTCGGGGAGATGCACATTTTTTACTTAGTTAATTTCTTGTATATGCATTAGGTTTGAATTTGCTTGAATCAAACTTTCAAAAAAAAAAAAGTTTTAAATTTTTTTAAATCTTATATCGAATAGTCAAATAGTTTCTTAAGTTAAAGGGGACCTTTTCCCCGACATACAGCCCTTGAAAATTTGATTGTTATTCGGAACAAGAATAAAAAAACAAATATCGCAATTTTTCATTTCAAATAAAAAAAAAAAGTGCTTGGAAATTGGACAACGCTGACCATCAAAACTCAAAAAATCGATACAGAGTACCCTCTGAGCCGTACTTTTTATATAAATAGGACCTATCTATGCATATTTCAAGTTTTGAATTAATTTCGAAAAAAATTCTGGAAGTTGATTCGAAGAATGTCAAAACATGGTTTGAAAATTTGGAAATTTACATTTGAATATACAGATAACTACAGTCACAAAAAAACACCGAAAACAACGTTTTAGGTAAAAAAAAAATGCTCCAACTTTAGTGTTTTTCATAGTCAAAACCATTGAAAGTATCGAATTTTAGGTCCATTTTCCAGGTGGCTGAAATGGGGAGCAGCCCCAGTTCAATGTTTCTCTTTGACAGCCGTTTTATAGTAGCTGTTGTAGATTTCCACCGCTCGTCCTTTAAATCTTTCAGTATTGGTGGTGTTCCTCAGTGTTCTATTCTATCTATTATCAATTCTTTTCCAACTTTTCATTAATCATCTCATATTTGTCATATTTATTCTATCCACTCTTACGCCGACGACCCTTTCCTTTATACTATTTAATTTGAAAGACAATCTACAAAAGAGCAAATAGTTAATGCCAGATGGGTGACCATGGATCAAATGACCTCTGACGTTTCTCATAACTCTATTGAGGCAAAGAAAATTGTTTGTTTTTAATGCTTCAAACACTCTGTTCCTTCATTAATCTACCTGACATAATCTTCCAAACAACAACAACAACTTCGAAAACACAAGTGACATCTTCTTCAGTATATGACACTGTTGGCATTCCTTTTTTTCGTGATCATCTCTCTTGGAACGTTCACAGTATTTCTCTCAATAAATAAGCTTCAAAGAGGGTTTTGTGTTCTGAGACTCTTTCAGAACTTCTTACCAAGATAGCTGCTTGCTCATATATGGGCGCCGTTTGCC
>JABUQX010101943.1:10000-15000 GCA_015478945.1 Trachelipus rathkii | reverse complement strand
GGGTTTCAAAATCTTAATGGTAAACGCTCGGAATAGCGATGGGATTCTCCTTACCAATGTAGAAGAAATCGCCCTCTGGTGGGAGAATATAAATTTATATATTATTACCTTTTCTAATTTATTCAACTTCGATTCGGCCAATTTCCAGTTTTTTAAGCATTAAGAAAACTAAAAAAATGTGTAAAGAAATATACCACTTTCATGGTTCTTTATTTTTCTCTTCGTTCGAAACAATAGAAAACGGAACATCTGACAAGTTCCATGAACAGCGACCCCTCCCTCCCCCCTCACCTCGAAAAAGGCAATCCATAAAAATAAATTTAAAAAAATTAAGCATATTTGTATTTTAAATACGCATATATAAAGGATTAAATTTCTATGACAAATTTTATTCATTGTTTCTGAATAAAACAAAAAACTAAAATTGAAGGCCTCTGGGGTTTACGTTCTCCTAAAAACCTAACCTTGCACGAAAACACAAAATTCGAACCGTTTCGATTTAAGACTTGCCATTTCACTGATTTCAGTATATGCGCCGAATCCGAAGCTTCTTAAACGGATAATTTAAGAACAAATTAAATATTCAGTGGAATGGAGCATATATCCTATTTAAAGTTTATTATCTAAGGAAAAATTTTGACAATAGGAAATGAATATCTTCGATTAGGTTTTATTGAAAACATTTTAAATCCAAGAGGCCTAGAGGCCTATGCATCTTTTGTGAAATGTTTCTTTATTAAATGTATTAATGTGTGAAACTTTGAAAAAATAGGTTAAATAGCTGCTAAAATTGAATAAATCTTTTATTTCAGATTAAGGAAGACTGGATTTCGACTTTAATTTGATTCCACAGTTACGGATAAGAAAAAGTAATCTAATGATTTACATCCTCAACTTTAATTTGATGCTGAATACAAAAGATATGTTGTTTGTGAAATCCTTAACGACTTAACAACTAATGGAACTTGTATACATGAAGCAGTCAAAATCTAATTTGATTAAAACAAGTAGCTACCACTCGAAATATATCATGTACAAATAATGGTGACACATTCATAGTTCCATAGTTGGAAGGCATAGGGTTTTGTTGCCTACTAAAAAGCGGTTTCTCCTCAAATACTTATAATACATACTATACAACGACTAGTAGCTGCAAAAAATATTAGTCCTCTTTTTTTATGAGTCACTTTATATTTACTAGAACCAATAATAAAATAGAAAACAATAGCAAATGTGATAAGATATTCAAAAAAATAAATGCAAATGATGGAGTGGATCTTTCTCCACACGTAAGCCCGATTATTTTTTTTAACTTCAATTGTTCAACAAGATTAGAAGTCTTCACAATACAATAATTGGTTTCTTGAAAGGCGAAAGAACAAATGAGATAAATACACACAAAAATATATACTATCTGGCATCAATTTTTAGTGAAAAAATGAACGACATATAACTTTTATTCCAATAAAAATTTACAGTGTTTGATAATAAAGGAGTGTTAAAAGGATTTACCAAAAACTGGTCATTTTAAGAGACAATGGAAAAGTTTCATAACATGGCCTGGTTACCAGTGTCTGGCTCATAATACATTAGAACATATACTACTGAACACTCGAGTTTGTTGAAAGTCGATATGGAAAACCGGTTTTCTGATTCAAAATCGCTGGTTAGATCTATTTACCTGTGACGTTAAGTATGCTACTGACAACCTTGTGCCCGTGGGCATGATTTTTTTTGAAAGGGGGCGAGGGGAAGCTTGAAAAATAACTTATTGTTTATAAATATGTATACAAAGTTATACGCAATATACTTTACAAACGTCCAATGTATGGAAATTTGGTTTTCCTATCTTTTCAATTAAAAGTACCAATATTTCAGTTAAAGTATTATTTCTTCATTAGTTTAAAAACAGTTTAACATATTAATGGAAATAATTACGAAAGAAGAGGTAAGGAAGCCATTTATTTATGCCTTGCATTGTTTTTCCCAAGTCTGTATGTGTGTGTGGGGGAGGGGTGGAGGTGGAGAGTAAACTCTCAACATATCTCCTTGCGCTCGGAAGAAGAGAACATTTGAAACTAACTCTTATAATATATTGCAATGAAGATTAGAAAATGAAATTTATAAAAAGTGGGACGGCTAATTTGTGATGTAAAAAATCAATTTGGGAGGAAATGACCGAAATTCTCTTGTTTTTCCACATCTTATATGACTCAAACAGATTCTAGAAATGCAAACCAAATTTAAATAAAGAGGAAGATAGACTCGATGTATGTTAAAGGGAAGACATCAAACTCAAACTGACCATTGTAAAGGAAGATCATGTCTAGTCAAGAAGCATCAAATATAAGGATCCCATAGAATCCAGGGTTGTTTGGTTATGCTTTTTTTTGTTTCAAGTAAAAAAAAAAAGATTTTTTTTTTTTTTTTACTTTTTCTAATAAAAAGTAGCAAAAAAGTTTTTTAAATGAAAGCATGTAGCTAATACCTCCCAATTATAAACTTATTCTTTAGATAAATGGGAGGAGGAAAAAATTGATAACATCAAAATATGATAACAATAATCAAAACTAATAACTATTAATAATAATTTTTCTTTGAGTTAGATAATTGCTATTAAGATGTTAAAGTAAATAAACATTTTTAGTGATTAGTTTCAAAGTTATATCTGTGAAGGAGGAATACTTTAAGCAGTTTATTTTTCCAAACCTTTAATTATATCACGAATTGACCTTGCAAATTTATCATTTATATTTTTTCATAATTTTAAATTGCTGATTTAACAAGATACATTTGAATTTTTATGCCCATATATATATATATATATATATATATATATATATATATTTTTATATATATATATATATATATATATATATATATATATATATATATATATATATATATATATATATATATATATATATGAAGAAAAACATGCGAAGAAAACACAAATTCATTTTAATTAGGCAGACGTTTCGTACTTAATGTTAATACATTTTCAATTAAATACTAACGGTCTGCTAAAATGAATTTATTCTTTCTTCATGTTTTCTCATATATAACATAAGGTTCCCTAGGAACTCTTCTACTTCTGATATATATATATATATATATATATATATATATATATATATATATATATATATATATATATATATATATATATATATATATATATATATATATATATATATATATATATATATATGTATATATATTTTGTGTGAACAATATATATATATATATATATAAATATATATATATATATAAAAATAATATGAATACCATGTAAATATATACAAATACACATATATATATATATATCTTTATATATATATATATATATATATATATATATATATAATATATATATATATATAATATATATATATATATATATATATATATATATGTAATAATAATAAAAATAATATATTTGTATATATATATATATATATCAATATATATATCTATGTATATACTTTATATAATAATATATGTAATATATGTATATATATAATATATGTATATATATATATATATATATATATATATATATATATATATATATATATATATATATATATATATATATATATATATATCCCCAGTCGGCAAAGGTGAGAGGTTTACCAAATTCAACTGAAGTTTAGGTAAAATTAAAAAACAGGGCCAAATTAGAAGTCGTCAAGCTCCGATACTCGACCCTTGAAATTGTAGAGTAAATGTAAGATTGAGCATAGCAATTAAGTCTGGGTCAAAAAGTTGAACTGAGAAGGATAAGACTCCTTAAAAGAAGAGGGTCACGACTTCTCCTCAAAAAAGGAGGTAAATGAGTGGTAAATTCAGAAGTGTGAAGTGTCCATTGTAATAACAATGGTATAAGGAGAGAAAGAGAGAGAGAGAGAGAGAGAGAGAGAGAGAGAGAGAGAGAGAGAGAGAGAGAGAGAGAGAGAGAGAGAGAGAGAGAGAGAGAGAGAGAGAGAGAGAGGTGTCCATTGCAACAGCAATTGTATAAGCAGAGTGATGCAACAGATCGAGTAGGAGAGATTACAAGTCGAAAAGCTCTATGCTACACCTTATCAAGGAGCGCAGTATATGTGGAAATACCCTATATATTTGACGCATACTCCATACAAGGACGAATAACGCTACTATACAGAGCTAGCAAACATTGTGATGACTGGTGAGAAGTTTCGAAGGCGTCTTAGAGCTCTCAACTTCTTAGAAACTTGTTAGAAAGAACATAATGTGATCCTTCTAAGAAAGATCAGGAGAAAAGATAATAGCAAGAATATTAGGAACAGAAGAAGATTAGAATTGTGTTTTCAAAAAGATATTATAGTTGTGTGAAAGATTATGTCAAATATTCAGATGAAAACACTGAGCTATTGAGGCGTTGAAAAAAACCATGCTTCCTTTACATTATTATATGGAGGTACGAGAGAGATTAGAGATGAGTAACTCCAAAGCCACTCTCCTAGCCTCACCTATTTGCTGTTGTGTCGGTAGTCTTTCAAAATGGAAGGAGTAATGAAAAGTGGTTATCGGCCAAACAGTGTATAGGAGACAAAGTAACATTTAGATCATTAATACAAAATAGTAAAAGAGTTGGGATAGAACAGAATTTTGAGGAACGTCACTATTGATAGATTTACAGGATAAATGGTAGATCTCTATAGCAGGACGACTGGAATGGAAATCAATAAGGTTACTGATAGAAGGACAGATACCGAAAGAGGGAATTTATAAATTTTAATTTTTTTATATTGTGCCAAACTCCATCTTTAGAAAGAACAGAGGTTAAAGAGATAGGACCCTATATTTACATGTTTAACTGGGGTTCCCTTTCTTCAGCACAGGCTGAACAAGCACAGGGCAGGCATTCAGTAGGAGGGGGAAAGGTTGAAGCTGATAGGCAGAGTCTCCCAAAGTAGGAAACAAGCTCAGAAATTCAAGTTTTGAGGACCATCCGCCATATTAATGTTAATCTCCGA
>JABUQX010101942.1:22500-23848 GCA_015478945.1 Trachelipus rathkii | reverse complement strand
GTCCTATGTCTGCTATTTAATTTAGTGACCTAAATTAGGTCATTAAAAGGTTTACAAATAATAGTTTACTTTTTGATAATTTGATTATAGGAGCCAAATTGTGAGTCTTGTAACTTTTTTCCCACGTCACAGTGGAATATAACTGGAGATTTTTTTTAAAAATCGTATCCTATATTAGAGATTTCACCTGTCCTGATGTCTGCCATTTTAAGTTTACTGACCTAAATTAGGTCGTTAAAACGTTAAAAAATAAGGGTTTACTTTTTGACAATATGATTATAGGATCTAAATTGTAAGTCTTGTAACTTTTTTCCCACGTCACAGTGGAATGTAACTGGACATCGTAAAATATGTTAGAAATTCCACCTGTTCTGATGTCTGCCATTTTAAGTTTACATACCTAAATTAGGTCATTAAAAGGTTAAAAAATAACAGTTTACTTTTTGACTATTTGATTATAATTAAGAGCCAAATTGTAAGTCTTGTAACTTTTTTCCCACGTCACAGTGGAATGTAACTGGAGATTTTTTATAAAAGTGGTATAGTATATTAGAGATTCCACCTGTCCAGATGTCTGCCTATTTAGGTTTACTGTCCTAAAATTAGTCATTAAAAGGTCTAAAAAATAAGAGTTTACTTTTTGAAAATTTGATTATAGGAGCCAAATTGTAAGTCTTGTAACTTTTTCCCACGTCACAGTGGAATGTAACTGGAGATTTTTTTTAAAAATCGTATCGTATATTAGAGATTTCAACTGTCCTGATGTCTGCCATTTTAGGTTTACTGACCTAAATTAGGTCGTTAAAAGGTTAAAAATAAGAGTTTACTTTTTGACAATTTGATTATAGGAGGCAAATTGTAAGTCTTGTAACTTTTTGCCCACGTCCACATGAATGGAAGTAGCTGGAGATGTTTTTTAAAAATCGTATCCTATATTAGAGATTTCACCTGTCCTGATGTCTGCCATTTTAAGTTTACTGACCTAAATTAGGTCATTAAAAGGTTAAAAAAGAATAGTTTACTTTTTGACATTTTGATTATAGTAGGCAAATTGTAAGTCTTGTAACTTTTTTCCCACGTCACAGTGGAATCTAACCGGAGATTTTTTTAAAAAATCGTATCCTATGTTAGAGATTAAACCTGTCCTGATGTCTGCCATTTTAAGTTTACTAACCTAAATTAGGTCATTAAAAGGTTAAAAAATAAGAGTTTACTTTTTTACAATTTGATTATAGGGGCCAAATTGTAAGTCTTGTAACTTTTTTCCCACGTCACAGTGGAATGTAACTGGAGATTTTTTTTAAAAATCGTATCGTATATTAGAGATTTCAGCTGTCCTGATTTCTGC
>JABUQX010101942.1:0-15000 GCA_015478945.1 Trachelipus rathkii | reverse complement strand
CTATAGAAAGTTTTCAGTTTAAAGTGTGCACGCAATTATCAAGATTCACTAAAAGTTTGGAAATCTATAGTTCTGATTATTAACGTATGTTAATTGTATGGCAATTATATATTCTTAGTTTAATAATATTTACACGGTCACTATAACGAAGTTTCTTTCTTCTATAACAATTTAAGTCGAGATTAAGGAAGTTATTGAAAAGTTTATAACTCGAATGCTCCACGAATGTTACTCAATTTGAGTCTCTATCAATAAGTTAGCTTTTAAATCAATAAAACTGAACAGCTCCAGAAGTAAAGTAGGTGAATGATTATAAAGTACTGATGCAATAACTTAGTTAAGCCACGATGAAAAGTTGGTACAGCAAGTAAACCAAAAGCAAAAAAAGCAGTGAAAAAAAACGGGGAAAAAAAAACCCTGGTGGAAAAAGTTAGTTACTATATTATTCTTAAATATTAATTTATGAAATTATATTTAATTAAACGATTTACTGACCTTTAAAGACACAGCTTTTCGAATGGGGTTTTTTCTTTCTTAACAGATTTTGATGGTAGAATATATAACTTTCACACCAGACGCGATTACAACTCTGGAAACTATAGCTAAGTATTAGAATGAATTTTATCTCCTTTTAAACTAAATTACGATTAATTATGCGTTTAATTATGAGGTTTATTTAATAAGTAATTTTTACAACATATAAGCAATTTTAACAAGTTTTTAATATAAATCTTAAACACACCTGGAACAGCTATTGGTCTGATCTGTGTTAATTGGACTTTTGGAACGATCCAACTCTTTCAACATCAATAGTTCAAATGAACGTCAAATATCGGTAAGTCAAAATCAGGAAAATTCCGTATATGATTTGGTTCAACAAAGTGATTTCAACAAAACTATACTTTGAAAAATTTCACACAAAACATAAGCATAAAACTATAGCAAAGAAACAATTTAATCTCTATGTTCTGAAAGATAATGAAAGTTAGTATTTTTGCCTGATTTTTAAGTTGGTAATATCTGAAGTATATAAATGAAAAATTATATTGCAGAATAATGACCATGTTTTCAGTCACAATACTGTTCTTAGTCAAAATAACTATATCCGAACTATAAACACTTAAACACCAGGTAGGGGTCCGAAGGCTCCCTAACATCCCCCCCTGCTTTGATTTAGCCCCCCCCTTTACAACCAAAAGGGGTAAAGAAAACAACAATATTTATGTAATAAGCAAAAAAAACCAGTCTTCAAAGAAAAGAATTTGAATTCAATAATAATTTCCTGAATAAATATATTAAATAAGTACAGCATTTTTCCAAAATCACTACTAACTACCTAAGCCAGTCTTCTATAAACTAAGAACTAAAATAAAATAAATAAATAAACAACAAAAGAAAATTCACTTTATAAACGAAATACTTTAATAAATCAAAAAAGTAAAATGCTCACAAATAATAAGAAAATATAACCTTGACAATTTTACAAATTAATAAAGTGCTTTTAATTTTATCCATGATCTACTTTTTATATCCATATGCAGATGAACTTGTCATCCACTCATCCTCATCATAAATCATCGTTATTAATTTTTGAATGGCATTTACTCTTTGGGCCTCATTGAAACTTTCCCAATGGACCTGTTGCATAGTAGAGCGCAGTCCGAGTCTCAAAGTTCGTTCTACCGTATAATCAATATGACCCCCCACTGAGGAACTAGGTGGTGGAACATTATACATTTGTCCTACAGCAATATTGGATCGATTATCAGAAACAGGCAAAGAAACAGGTGGTGGCAATGAAACAGGTGGAGGGATATTAAATGTACCTCCTACTGATGAATAATTTACCAAGTTAGAGGGATTAATGGGAGGTGGTGGTATATTACATATGATTGGTGGAGTATCAAAAGCCTGTGATGGTGGGACAAAAGATGTACTCTGACCACATCCTGAGGAGCCGTCATACCCATGGGATGAATATGTGGGCTCTAGTATTTTATCAAACTCAGGATAATAATCAGAAGTAGATGGCTGTGAGCCATCCCCATACCCATATGAATAATTTCCACCCCCACCCGCATTTGAACCACGTACATCCCTAGAGTAGGGTGTATTAAACCTAGAAATGCGAGATTGCAATGGTTGTTGAGGAAGGAAACATTGCCGGTATTTGTCCATCATTGCTATTAAAAATAATCAGTTTGGGTGAAGGCCATCAGTCAATAAAGGAGAATTTAAATGCTTACTCAATTTACGAAAGTATTGATGATGAGGGACTGAAATGGTTTTATCACTATATTCCCCTATCCCATGATGGTAATCAAGTATCTCATTACCCCGGAGTACATTTTTATGTGGCCATTTAAAATGTGCCGAAGCTAATGAGTCAAATTTGTCAAAGCTACGAATAGAGTGGTCTTGCATTGAGTCTATGTTTAGGTCTGGGTCATTCTCACAAGGGTCTACGTCTGATGTTCCCCAAGACTTAACTAATCTACCCATATTAAAAGCATACATGTCTTGTATCGGCGGTAACATCAAATAAACTTTTGCTCTAGCATTCTTTTTCATAACCATTTCAACAATCTGCGTCATAATCTTTGGCACCTCATCCACACTGAAATTATGAGTCGGTTCAAAAACTTTTACTCTCCTTCCATGCTCATGTATCATATATCTCGCTTGCCAAGCCATTGGAGTAAGGGCTCCTAAAAGTACAAAGTCTACATGGGGTGTCATAAATTTCTCTACCCTGGGAACGCAATCCGCTAATTGTCGTCCCGGGCTATAATCAGCTTTAACATCAAGCCCATACTTCCTGAGTAATTATGTCTTTTCATTTAAAAAAAGAGACACCTTAGAATCCCCAATAATGAGCATCAGCGGCATCTTTTCCTGTCGTTTTCTAAGTCCAAATCAAATAACAGCGTCTGATATGAAAACACGAGTGGTCTCGCTACCAACCCTCCTTTAACCTATAATAAAATAAACCATACCATGACTACTTTTAATTCAATAATATTATTCACATAAATCATAAAATGAAATGAATCAAAGAAATCAATGTTAATGAAAATTTGCTAAATCCCTAAATATTGACAATTAACTTAATGCAACCACGTTGTGTCAAATATGTTTCCAAATTCTTTTTCATTCGATATAACAAGAGAGCTACGAAAATCAAACATCATCGATTTTATGTATACCATTAAAATTTAAATGAACCCAATTCAAATTGTACACATACTTTCACCTGCTGGTTCAAAGCGAAATTTCGAGAAATATAAGAAACCAACAAATAATACCTGAGATATACCATATTTTAATATATTAATAAGAAAAGAAAAATAATAAATAATAAATAATAATATAGTAATAAAATAATAAAACCAGTAATTAAGTAAATATGAGTTATAAATACTCTCGTTGAATATAATAACATCATATTTCTTACCATAATACATTCTATATGAAGATTTTATGCCAACCTGTGCTATATGAATTTGTGTCATCACGACATCATGATCGTCATCTCATCTATCTATTTCAATGAACCTCAACGGTCTCTAAAAGAATATCATCTAGGATCTATGCTAAATAAGATTAAGAAAAACTGGTACAAAGATTAGGGTTAGCACATAATAAAATAATAAAATAAAGAAAATAAACTAAAGAAATCTATATTAATGATTTTCTGAAATATTTATTATCCTTGCAGGGATATATTTTTTTTCAGTTCATGTAACAGGTTAACAGAATCTTTTTTTAATTCTAAATTTGTCTGAGTAAAGCTAAATGTATTAAAGTATTAAAGTCAATAATTAGAATGTCAATGTTATAATGTAGAAATGCTTTTCGAGAAAGGCGATTTCTCAGAGGGACATGATACAATCTACAAAATATTTACATCTATGATAAATATAGAGACAATAATTTTTCTAGTAGAACATGCGACAGTGACCAGGGCATATAACTAAAATTAAGAAAAGTTGCCTCTTTGATATAAGAAAGCATGCATTCAGTAATAGGTTGTTAATTAGAATAGTCTGCCAAGGAGGTGATAGTTGACTCGATATGCAACATCTAAGAAACGGTAGATTCTTTATGATGGTTGGTATCTATAATATATGACGAAGCCAACATTGCTTTTTAGTATAGCATTATTGTAGATGGCATGTGTTGACCATTAACTTATTATTAATGCTGTGATGGGTTTGGGTATCATATTTATATATCATTAGTTCTGAACTACCAAATTGGTGGATTTGTAGTTACAACAAATTGACAACTCTAGGTGCTTTATGGATTGCATGAGCATGTTGGTTTAGTGGGTTGACTGGGGCAAGTCTCGATAGGCCCATGTGCTTTTTACGTCTATATTCCTAATGTTCCTAATGTCCTATTAGTCGCAGTCACGCGTCCATAATTAAATAAATTAAAACTTAATTAAATAATTATCTTTGATTAGAGAGCGGTCTCCTGCGAGAACTTAAACTTATCGAGTCGACATTTACGTTTGGCAATTCAATGACCGGACCCATACGGCGTGTATGCGGTCTTGGAGGTAGTCGTGAAGACTCCTCTGCATTCAAAGAAACAAGAAAAACATCTGAGTCATACAAATGAACCTGAGTAGCATCTCCGATTACTTCTCCTAACACTTGAAAAGATTGAGTTGAACGATTCGAACTAGGTACTACAACAGACTCCTCCTCATTAGTTACTGACAACCTCCTAATTCCCCCCTGATTTGGTGGGCTAAAACCGTAAAATTCAGTTAATTGAGATTGCGAAGACCCACTAAAATCTATAGACGACCCAGGTGAGGTTCTGTTAACCGTAACCTCCCTCTCGGATATGTTCTCACTAAATTGTATAGAAACTGACCAGTTTGAGGAGGGTCTATCCCTAAAATATGCACATAATGAGTTAGGAGTACTACGGTCAACTACTGAACGATCTGTCTGTGTTGAAGTCTCTTTTGTCAAAGTGTCTAAGTTATCTGTGTCAATGTTGGGTTCTAAAATAGATGAAGTTAATATAGAAGGGTATTGAAAATAAGTTGGATAATCATGGGGATGCATGTCATGATAGTCTAGCATTGGCGTTTTTATGTCATTCTCTGCAGTCAAACTATTTTCCTCACTAATATTTCCAACGTCCGAAGTCTGAATGTCAGGTATTTCGTCTATAACCGGTCCCCTGTCAGAAAAACCTAAACCCACTTGGTCATCCGTGATTGGGAAGTATTCATGTGTAGGGGTCGTAAATTGAGCAGGGGGTCTTCCACTTATTCGAGATTGCAATGACTCGTCAGTCCCCTCTACAATATCAATCCCGTCTTCCCGTCTATGCCCCTTTTGAACTACTTCTATGTTATTTGATAAATCTGGTAATTGAGCAAATACATCTAAAGCTATGGGATTGAAATTAAAATGCAAAAACCCTTCAAAGTCTGTGTCATCTTCTTCAATAGGATCTAAACTCTGATCAAATAAAGAAGTATCTAAAGTCAATTCGGAATCTTTAGTAACGTCTAAGTCGTCTTCACAAACACTGTCAGAATCTACTACTAACTTATCGTCATCTACTTCGTCAATATCGTCGGAGAAAAATCTATCACTAAGCTCCTTATTTTTACTAAGATATCTTCTTAAATAATGAGGGATATCTATCCATCCTCTCAAATGTGAAAAGTGTACTTTCTGTGCTCGATCAGTAGGACTATTAAATCGGCGAATAACATAAGTTACTCGATTTTCATTGACTTCTTCTACAACAAAAGGCCCTTCCCAACGGCTTTTAAACTTCATAGTAGTGCTGGGGCCAGTCCTAATTACCTTCCGGGCTACTTTTTGTCCCTTCCTAAAAGGTCTAAAATTTGCACTCCCCTCCTTCCAATATTGGGGAAACGTATGGGTCGGAGAATGTGCTTTTTGCAATAAAAAGTCTGAAGGTGACATATCCAATGAGCTGTGCAAGGTATTATTGTAAATGAGGATTGAAGAAGCCAATTCCTCATCCCAATTTGCTGGTTGTTCTAAGACCAGACATTTCAGTATTTGTATCAAGCTGCGGTTGAAACGTTCACATACGCCATTACTTGCTGGGTGAAGTGGTGACGTTCTCACATGCCTGATATTAGCATCCTCAAGCACCTGCTGAAAGATATGCGATGTGAACTCTGTTCCATTATCAGTGAGAAGCCGAGTGGGAACCCTAGGAAGAAAAGGAAGTATATGCTGTTTAAATTTGGTAGACACAGTCAAACTAGACTTATCACTGATAGGAACGACAGCGGCCCATTTAGAAAAATGATCTATGAGGACTATACAATATTTATTTCCCTTGAAGGTTTTAGGGAATTGAAGCAAGTCCATTGCGCAAAGATATTGGCCAAGATTTTCAACATCGGTGGGGTGACATTTGATGAAAAAGTCTTCTGCATTTGACACACTGGACAACACTTAACTACATCCGAGACTACTTGATTCACTCTAGGGCTCCAAAACTTCTTATAGACGAGTTGTAGTAACTTATTTCGTCCAATGTGTGCACATGATACATGTAAACTAACAACTATGTGTACTAAAAGGTCCTGGGAGACTAGATACAACATCTTCCCGTCCTTAGACCTATAATATAATATTCCATCCTCACATGCAATCTGGTTTCTAAATGTTCGGAAATGCTGGGACACCAATCTCCAATCAAATATATGATCTGGTTTCTCTAAACCTTTCCTAATCATCCTAAGATTTCTATCATTCTTCTGATCATCTATGATTTCTATCTCCTCTAAATGATGGTCAGAAAGGACGGTTATATTTTTCATAGGTACCGTACAGTTTCGTGAAAAATCTTTACTATTTACATTATATCCTTCCGTGACAACCTGTATTTTCCGTCCCTCTAAGTGCAACAACTGATGACGGGCCATATCGGGCAATAAATGATTGTCTCGCAACGCCGCAGCACCCAATATCAACGCATGGTCCTCCATGTATTTATGAGGAACTATGAAGAATGCTCCTGGCTGTGTTGTAAATCCCGTTTCAAAATTCAACCGTATATTAATAAAATGCGAAATCGGGATTCGTTTCTTGTTAACCGAATCCACTGATGGCTTTTACGCCTACCTCAGCGGAAGGTAACAACACCTTGTCCTCATCTAAAACTGTAATTACCTCAGAGCTAATTAAGTTTATCCCAGCTCCGCTGTCCACGAGACAATCAAAGCGAGGTGATGTCTGTCCGTCAATGGTGACACAAACCATCAGGGGTTCGATGTCAGCTTGGCATAAATTAATTGAAATTACCATGTCATCATCTATATCTATATCTACAATATCTATAATCAACATTAACAACTTCGTCATTATCAACAATACTTTCCTGTGTGTAAGGATCGTTGTTTTGCGAGTCTTGGACTACATAACTCCCCTTGAGACGACTCAACTCCGGGGAGAACGGGGGTTTAAAGACCTATTTACATACTCTTCTTTCTTCTCTGTGATTCCTAAACACTGACCTTCATAATGTGACAGGTTACAATTGTCACATGGATCAAGATAAGGACGTGATTTCTGTGGTCTTTCTTCTCTATTGGATTTTTCCTCAGCATATCCGTTACTAGCATTACTATAACTATTTCGCGTAACCTTTTTCACCGCTCCTGACAACGTATTCTTTTCCTTCCCACGAGGTGGTGTAAGAGGTACACATTCAATTTCCTGATTCCCACGAGATTCATTCCTATATTCATTCTCATATTCGTTTCTAGATGGACACCTCATACCAGAATGAGGTCCCTTACAAAATGGACAACTAAAGCTACGATTTCCTGAGGGAGACGACGATGCAGACCTATACGCTCTACATTCAATCCTTTTGTGTCCCTTCTTTCTGCAATAGCTGCAGATTCCTAAGAACTTGTAACAATCTTTCATTCTATGACCTGCGATTTCACAATACTCACATACATCATTCATTCGGTCTCTACGATCAACATGTTCACTACGTTCAACAACATTATTCCTTCTTTCAACATCTCTTTGACCTCTACCTTGCATACTTTCATTTGGACGAGGAGGTGGACTACGACGTTGGTCTCGGTAATACCTACTACCTACGATTTTATTTGAATTATTCCGAGAACCATTATTACTATTAGAAAACTTTCCCAGTTCCATTTGACGTAAAATGAGGAGGTCCATTCGATTCTGCAATACATCAGTCCACATAGGGTAAACCGTGTCTATCTGAATTACTGAGTCAATAGTATCATTCAAGGCCTCTTTTTGTTTTGAAGACCTTTTAAATTCTATAGGCTCTTCTTCAACGTGTTGGTATGAACCCCTAGATATTGAATTAGGATAAGCTATGTTGTCGCTCTCTAATGAGTCGGCATATTCTACAATTTTCTCCCATGGTGTACGTCTTCCATTATCTAATTCAGTCATTTTAATGTACTGCCTAACACTTTTTTCAATGTAAGGGGGCAAGCTACACAAGAACGCAGCTCGTAAGGAGTCATGCCTTCTCATGTATATCCCCTTATATGCTTTCCGTGCTAATCTTTCCAGTCTCAGTGCGTACATTCTTATACTTTCTCCGCGATTCCTATGAGTTGCATGGTACGCCTGTAATCTATATTCATTTTTCTTTTTCTCTTCGTCCTGGTACCATCTAACCAGAGCGTCTCGTACTGTGAAATAATCCCTATCTTCCTTCACTATCAGCCTATACAATTCTAAGAATTTACCTTCCAACTGCCTACCTAATAATCTAAGCCATTGATGAGGAGCATTTGGATAGTGAAGTCCACAATATGCTTCAAAGTCGTATAAATAAACCTACAAATCCTATTCTGTCTCATATTTATACTTCCCAGGGTCGACTACCTTTAACCTCTGGGAGTTCTTTAACAACTGCGCTAGCATGGTAATAGCTTCAGTCAACATGTTTAAATGCATTTTTATTTCCCTACCTGAATACAAAGAATCATCGTTAAAGTCCGCGGATCTACCGTAAGACAATTGTGGTGGTTGCAATTGTACTGACGGTCTAAGGTTAGGCTGAATTAGGTTAGGATTCATTGTAGGATCCTCGTAACGATCATCATTTAATTTAGGTGAATATTTAATATCTACATTAGAATAATTAGAATAATTTCTGTGGGAATTCGACATTTCCTCACCTGCGCTTTGTCTAGAAGATGTACTAAAATCACTATGGTCATCATCGTCTGAGTCAACGTCTCTAAAAGCTACTTGTGTTTTCGTCTGTCTAGTGTCATGTCGTGGTCTAAGTCCTGAGTATGAACCTCGAAGTGTTTCAGTCTCTTTAGAAGTCATAGTAGGTCTTTTAATTAAACGCGGTATCAAGCTAGGCTTAAGTTCCGCTGAATTTACACGACTAGACAGTGCTGCATTTGTCAATGAAAGTTTTCCGTTTTTGTCAACAACATTAGAGTCAATCAAAGTCTTTGGTCTAATAGATTGGTCTCTGCGTTCAAATCTCTCTTGTAATTTGTCTCTGTCTTTACTAAATTTCTGCATGATTTTACCTATATAATCCATAGACAAAACTTCGTCTTGATCTAACAGATCCATTTCAGCCTCTTTTACAATATAGTCAGAGTCAGAGTAAAGATATGGATCTGATCCAGATCTTTTAGTCAAAGTTGGAGTATCCTGTACCCCTGCTTTATGTGAACCAGTTGGTACGGATTTAGGTACATCTACCGAATTTAAATTCCTACCCAGAATTGGAGTAATGTTTGATTTTCTACGCTTCTCCTGTTTGTCTACATCATCCCTTATTTTCAATCCGGATGATACAGGTAAACCACCAAAAGCCATTTTAAAAGAATATTTTAGAATTCAAAGAACAAGAACTAAAACTTACTGACTGAAGAAGTCAACTAACCAGAATCCAAAGTGTAACTGCTGTGATGATCAAGGTGAAGTTAATCACAACCGGGCTGCCTGCAAAACAAGGGACAAGAAGTCCCTGTTCGGGCGCCACTTTATTTTTGTGTATGTTACGGAGATTGACGAGCGAAACTGACGCAGTCAATCCCCGAGAAATTCTAAGAAAAATTACTAGATATCTAAGAAAAAATAAAGAATATAAACAAATATTTACACACCTCCTAACGACAACGACGAAACCAATTACTCGAAGGTGAAGATCACTTGGTACCGTAGACCACAATTAAGAGGGAGTATCTGTCAAAGGAAAGAACCAGACTTTGTCCAACAGCGGGTTCACTTGAGAGGACTTCCTGGCTTGCTTTGACAGGCAGTTGATTGGTCGTGATTGGTAACTTTCGTCTAATATTGGTACCTTATAACTTTATAACTTACCAAATGTTTAAAACACCAAGAAGTATTACTTATTGTAAAACTTACCAAAAACCCAGAATAGAACTAAATAAAATAAAAAGAAGGATTATTTAAAGAAGACTATAAAACTATTTTAATAAAGTACCTTGATATGATGTGATGAAATGAAATATAAAGAACTATGCTGGACCTCAATTGAGTTTCCAGCTAGTATAAGGAACAATTATGAAGTACTGGCTATGCATACATAATAACCTCAACAAAATGATACTAAGATGTAATATGGCTATATGAATATTTATCCCCACGAGAATTATATTACAAGTTATATAAATTAAATTTACAGAAAACCCTTTACCGCGTTTTAAAAACACCAAATTAACTGATAAGTTAATTTCAACACCAATTTATAATTAAAGAATAAGTTTCACTATAGAAAGTTTTCAGAGTTTAAAGTGTGCACGCAATTATCAAGATTCACTAAAAGTTTGGAAATCTATAGTTCTGATTATTAACGTATGTTAATTATATGGCAATTAAAGATTCTTAGTTTAATATTATTTACACTATCACTATAACGAAGTTTCTTTCTTCTATAACAATTTAAGTCGAGATTAAGGAAGTTATTGAAAGTTTATAACTCGAATGTTCCACGAATGTTACTCAATTTGAGTCACTATCAATGAGTTAGCTTTTAAATCAATAAAACTGAACAGCTCCAGAAGTAAAGTAGGTGAATGGTTAGAAAGCGCAGATGCAATAAACTGAATTAGCCACGATGAAAGGTTTGTGCAGCAAGCAAATCAAAAACCAGAAAAAGCAGAAAAAAACGGGGAAAAAAAAACCCTGGTGGAAAAAGTTAGTTACTATATTATTCTTAAATATTAATTTATGAAATTATATTTAATTAAACGATTTACTGACCTTTAAAGACACAGCTTTTCGAATGGGGTTTTTTCTTTCTTAACAGATTTTGATGGTAGAATATATAACTTTCACACCAGACGCGATTACAACTCTGGAAACTATAGCTAAGTATTAGAATGAATTTTATCTCCTTTTAAACTAAATTACGATTAATTATGCGTTTAATTATGAGGTTTATTTAATAAGTAATTTTTACAACATATAAGCAATTTTAACAAGTTTTTAATATAAATCTTAAACACACCTGGAACAGCTATTGGTCTGATCTGTGTTAATTGGACTTTTGGAACGATCCAACTCTTTCAACATCAATAGTTCAAATGAACGTCAAATATCGGTAAGTCAAAATCAGGAAAATTCCGTATATGATTTGGTTCAACAAAGTGATTTCAACAAAACTATACTTTGAAAAATTTCACACAAAACATAAGCATAAAACTATAGCAAAGAAACAATTTAATCTCTATGTTCTGAAAGATAATGAAAGTTAGTATTTTTGCCTGATTTTTAAGTTGGTAATATCTGAAGTATATAAATGAAAAATTATATTGCAGAATAATGACCATGTTTTCAGTCACAATACTGTTCTTAGTCAAAATAACTATATCCGAACTATAAACACTTAAACACCAGGTAGGGGTCCGAAGGCTCCCTAACATCCCCCCCTGCTAAGATTAAGCCCCCCCCTTAAGAATCAAATGGGGTTATGAAAACAACAATATTTATGTAATAAGCAAAAAAAACCAGTCTTCAAAGAAAAGAATTTGAATTCAATAATAATGAATATGAATTCAATAATAAGTTCCTTATCAAATATATTAAATAAGTTCAGCATTTTCCCAAAATCACTACTAACTACCTAAGCCAGTCTTCTATAAACTAAGAACTAAAATAAAATAAAATAAATAAATAAACAACAAAAGAAAATTCACTTTATAAACGAAATACTTTAATAAATCAAAAAAGTAAAATGCTCACAAATAATAAGAAAATATAACCTTGACAATTTTACAAATTAATAAAGTGCTTTTAATTTTATCCATGATCTACTTTTTATATCCATATGCAGATGAACTTGTCATCCACTCATCCTCATCATAAATCATCGTTATTAATTTTTGAATGGCATTTACTCTTTGGGCCTCATTGAAACTTTCCCAATGGACCTGTTGCATAGTAGAGCGCAGTCCGAGTCTCAAAGTTCGTTCTACCGTATAATCAATATGACCCCCCACTGAGGAACTAGGTGGTGGAACATTATACATTTGTCCAACAGCAATATTGGATCGATTATCAGAAACAGGCAAAGAAACAGGTGGTGGCAATGAAACAGGTGGAGGGATATTAAATGTACCTCCTACTGATGAATAATTTACCAAGTTAGAGGGATTAATGGGAGGTGGTGGTATATTACATATGATTGGTGGAGTATCAAAAGCCTGTGATGGTGGGACAAAAGATGTACTCTGACCACATCCTGAGGAGCCGTCATACCCATGGGATGAATATGTGGGCTCTAGTATTTTATCAAACTCAGGATAATAATCAGAAGTAGATGGCTGTGAGCCATCCCCATACCCATATGAATAATTTCCACCCCCACCCGCATTTGAACCACGTACATCCCTAGAGTAGGGTGTATTAAACCTAGAAATGCGAGATTGCAATGGTTGTTGAGGAAGGAAACATTGCCGGTATTTGTCCATCATTGCTATTAAAAATAATCAGTTTGGGTGAAGGCCATCAGTCAATAAAGGAGAATTTAAATGCTTACTCAATTTACGAAAGTATTGATGATGAGGGACTGAAATGGTTTTATCACTATATTCCCCTATCCCATGATGGTAATCAAGTATCTCATTACCCCGGAGTACATTTTTATGTGGCCATTTAAAATGTGCCGAAGCTAATGAGTCAAATTTGTCAAAGCTACGAATAGAGTGGTCTTGCATTGAGTCTATGTTTAGGTCTGGGTCATTCTCACAAGGGTCTACGTCTGATGTTCCCCAAGACTTAACTAATCTACCCATATTAAAAGCATACATGTCTTGTATCGGCGGTAACATCAAATAAACTTTTGCTCTAGCATTCTTTTTCATAACCATTTCAACAATCTGCGTCATAATCTTTGGCACCTCATCCACACTGAAATTATGAGTCGGTTCAAAAACTTTTACTCTCCTTCCATGCTCATGTATCATATATCTCGCTTGCCAAGCCATTGGAGTAAGGGCTCCTAAAAGTACAAAGTCTACATGGGGTGTCATAAATTTCTCTACCCTGGGAACGCAATCCGCTAATTGTCGTCCCGGGCTATAATCAGCTTTAACATCAAGCCCATACTTCCTGAGTAATTATGTCTTTTCATTTAAAAAAAGAGACACCTTAGAATCCCCAATAATGAGCATCAGCGGCATCTTTTCCTGTCGTTTTCTAAGTCCAAATCAAATAACAGCGTCTGATATGAAAACACGAGTGGTCTCGCTACCAACCCTCCTTTAACCTATAATAAAATAAACCATACCATGACTACTTTTAATTCAATAATATTATTCACATAAATCATAAAATGAAATGAATCAAAGAAATCAATGTTAATGAAAATTTGCTAAATCCCTAAATATTGACAATTAACTTAATGCAACCACGTTGTGTCAAATATGTTTCCAAATTCTTTTTCATTCGATATAACAAGAGAGCTACGAAAATCAAACATCATCGATTTTATGTATACCATTAAAATTTAAATGAACCCAATTCAAATTGTACACATACTTTCACCTGCTGGTTCAAAGCGAAATTTCGAGAAATATAAGAAACCAACAAATAATACCTGAGATATACCATATTTTAATATATTAATAAGAAAAGAAAAATAATAAATAATAAATAATAATATAGTAATAAAATAATAAAACCAGTAATTAAGTAAATATGAGTTATAAATACTCTCGTTGAATATAATAACATCATATTTCTTACCATAATACATTCTATATGAAGATTTTATGCCAACCTGTGCTATATGAATTTGTGTCATCACGACATCATGATCGTCATCTCATCTATCTATTTCAATGAACCTCAACGGTCTCTAAAAGAATATCATCTAGGATCTATGCTAAATAAGATTAAGAAAAACTGGTACAAAGATTAGGGTTAGCACATAATAAAATAATAAAATAAAGAAAATAAACTAAAGAAATCTATATTAATGATTTTCTGAAATATTTATTATCCTTGCAGGGATATATTTTTTTTCAGTTCATGTAACAGGTTAACAGAATCTTTTTTTAATTCTAAATTTGTCTGAGTAAAGCTAAATGTATTAAAGTATTAAAGTCAATAATTAGAATGTCAATGTTATAATGTTAGGAATGTTTTCTGTAGAAAGGCGATTCTCAGAGGGGACATGATACAAGTACAAAATATTTACATTCTATTGATAATACAGAGACAATAAATTTTTCATAGTAAACATGGACAGGTGACCAGGGGCATAATACAGAAAAATGTAAGAAGAAAGCTTGGCCATCTGATAAAAAAGCATGCATCAGTAATAGGGTTGTTAAATTTTGGAATAGTCTGCCAGAGGAGGTTGTTGAGTGTGACTCGATTGCAACATTTAAGAAACGGTTAGATTCGTTTATGGATGGGTTGGGTATCATATAATATATTGACGAAGCCAAATTGGCGGGTTTTTAGTTATAGCAGTTATTGTTAG
>JABUQX010101941.1:0-10000 GCA_015478945.1 Trachelipus rathkii | reverse complement strand
GCATACAAGGAGTGACAGCATCTGCCACATCTCTCTATATACCATCGTGTGAGGCATGGCGACTCTCTGATGACGATGGCTGGACTTCTTCATAGTGTCACAATTACATATGTAGTCTCCTACTATTGCACAGGAATGTTCTTGTGTATATATACTAACGGACCAATTCTTATCTAAAACTTTTGCCTTCTTGATATATACTGAATTATATACCGTGACTTCTAGTGAGCCTTTCTCATTTACTCCAACAACCCTTTACTCAGGACTCCTCTCCGTTTCACCCCTTCCGGTGGATCGTCATATATTCGCTAGCTAATGTGACTCTTCCATACTCACTCGGTATATTTAGAGAGCTCACTCGATTGTGTACGTTGGATCTAGTCTCTCTCGTCGCCAGTATGCCATGAGGCGTTTTTTTCATCGTCGCTGAAGTTACACTCAAACCATCCTGAGCGCTGACTTTTTGTCCCTCATTTCATATCTATTAATGGTCTGACCTTCGTTTAAATAGACTCAGTACTAGTGACGTTATACGTCTCTTTAACTCTCTTCTCACGGTATACACCTAGGTTATTATCTGAGCTAAAAGGTCATTATTACCGCTATTGCCTCCGCCTATACTTACTCTATAGGTAATGATTGTTATCACCTATTTACTCTTCTTAGTGGATGTTACCGTGTAAAGCATCTCTACGTTGAAGGGGTACTTGATATCCTATCTATATTGCATTCCTTTGCTCTATTCATAGATACCCTCATCATTAAGCATATTCTGATGGAATACATCATATAGAGACCACTGGTATACTACTACCATATCTTCGCTCCGAGCTTACGTTACGCTTACCTAACGTCTGTATTAAGTCTCAATATATATAGCCGCCTAAAGGCCTGAGTTTGATACACATGTTGGCATATTATTTGAGGCATGGCGCTCCACTTTACTCTCAAGATGATGTTATGGTATTATCTTCTACTATCGCTTACACATGGTGATCCCTATAAGGGTACCACCTACAGGAGTAGATTTGGTACAGTACTCCTGTGTAGTGTGATTATAGGTGCTTTTGATAAATTCTGTCACTTAGGACTCCAGATATATACCCGTATGCCATCTATCGAGTCGCGAGAGTATGAGTGTAGAGGCACATCTAACCTGTCTCTCTCTCTTCAAATTTCCGCTACAGCTACCTGTTTCTGCTCTGTAGTCGAGTGGTTACTTCCGTCTGGCCTAATTCCGATCTCAGTTTATACTCTCTGCTGCGTCGGAGTACGTACGCAAAGAGCCTCAGCTAATAATCACACTCGTCTGGGCCTGGCTCCTATTGACTATTGATCTCTATGACGAGAGTATGAAGAGATCCATCGTACTTGCGGCATCGCGCTTGAAATGTGTTCCTATGTTTAAAACAGCAGCTCACTCGGTCATACCTATCATTCTCGAGAGAGATGTACTTTGATGATATATCTGTATCTCTCTCTGCTGGACATTCGCTAGCTTTTGTTCACTTTAAATTTTTTATAATCGGTCATTCTTATTCATCAGATATCTTTTAGTCGAGTCCACTCTCCTGAAGAAGACATTATAGATACCTACGAGAGATATATACGATTGTTCAAACTCTCTCAGTAGTGTTAGTATAGCGCTTTGCGATCGTTATAGCTTTTAATTCGTCTCAATCCTACAAGTGCCGTATTCGGTGGCGTCTTCTCTTACGTTCCTTTGGTATTTCTACATCACAAATCAAGACTCAAAGGCATACTGTGGGGGTAGTGTGTGGGCCTACTCCCTACCTGCTCCGTACTCACGCTGTAGCTCGACCTATTGGTGACTGAGAGCGCTTCCTCGTCCCTAAAATACAATAAGCGAAACTATCTGATAGCTCTTTAATATTACTGGGATATAATTATGATCTCAACTATTACCATTGTAGATTTCTGAAATCCGCGGCAGCCCTCTCTAAGTCAGTGACCCGCTTTTAACATGCACTCATATACGTCCTTAAGCAACTCAGATAGGTGATACTCAGCCCACTAAAGTATAACGTACTAGTCTCTCGGCAGCAGTGATGATACTTGACCTTCGATAGGCTTCACAAATGATGCCCTTCAGTCCTCTCGCCTATCTATTATAGTTTATCTTAAGGACTACCCACGTATTACTCTGAGAGACTACTTGCGAGAGTGCACGTTGTAGACACCAATCGTTACAGATATGCCCTCGCGCGATTTCTCGCGCTCGTTAAGCCTTGTGGCTGAATTCAGCCAGTTTCTCTCACATATAATGGATAGAGACTGAATAGTGTTCTCGCGCACTTGCTTACTTAATATATTCACAGCACGCATGACAAAATACCTCTTCGCACTGAAAGTTTAGACTTCTACGTTCGAGAATATGATCATGCTGACGTCTTGCCTATAGAGACGAGATGTAATGAATAACGCTGTAAGACTTAATATTGTTATATTATAGCTGATTCGACTCAACTTTACATATATAGTATGTTACGTTTGTGTGTTGGTTGTTTTCTTTTCTTTGAAATCCTTTAAGCAAGTGTCGAGTCTAGATTACTAAACACTGTCAGTTCCTGAGGATACCGTAACTCTACAATTTGTCGATTCACTCTCTTGCGACTCTCGTTGTGAGTTTGTCTTAATTGTGGTACTATCACGGCTATATATTGATTCGTAATATATCGTCACTCCTTTCCGCCGTGAATGCTCGGTCATCTTGATATTTGTTTTCCCAAGATATTGACGAAGTGCTTTTGATTTGGGGAAGAGAAAGGCTGCGGTATAGCGGATCGATCGCAATGGTCTTATCAGAGAGGGCAAATACCCGTGCTCTAGTCTCGAGACGTCAATGTGTGTGACTCACAGGATAGCTGTGAATGAGTATAAGAGATATTGCTATCGCTGAGAGTGATCGACGTGGGCGTAGGATGTGATGTCGCGAGTGATATTCCTCTGGTAGCTAGAGTGTGCTGTTACCTTATTCTCTGTACTCGCTCTTGTAACATCGTCACGCTCAGATAGTAGTACTGCTATGTGTTCACGATCAACAGTGAATAGAGCATGGACGCGTATTAAATGTTATCATACACCAATAGTGAGTACTCGCCATGAAGTGAAATATAAGTGAGCAAGACACGACGAAAGGATAGAACAGATGAAATCCTACAATGTGCATTAGTGGTTAGTTGAGCAGGGCATTTATCTAGTGTGATTTTAGTAAATAGTACTATTTTGTTGGAATGGTGATGCTCTCTATAAGGTGGTCGCAAGATTGTGGGTTGATTTACACTTGATTGTAATCTTGGGAGGTATCGCTCTGCGCACTGAGAGTGCGCATCGGGTATGCTCTTGTGTTGATGAGTAGGGCCCGAATTAAGCGTCTCAATAAGTAGAGAAGATATCTTTCTGTGCTGTTAATTATTAGTGGTTCTCACAGGCCAGGTGGAGAGTTAAGTATGATTGGGTATGTATATTCCTACAGTTTGGAAAAGTTAAGTAGAGAACATTTGTAGGTTCTACTCTGCGAGTCGTGGGCTCTCATAGATAGGTCGAGAGAGCAACGCTCTGAAAGTGCCATCACAATTGCGTCGTCGAGACAATCACCCTGGTGGTTGTGCACCTGTGAGGGACTAGTGTTTGTATTACTCGAGAAGTGTGTGAGATAAACCAAATGCATATGATCAACTCTCGTATAGAGAGTTGGTTTTACGGTACGCTACTCAAATGCTAGGAATATAGACAATGTGTAGTATTGCAAGAACATCAGCACGTTGGCGGCTTTTGTAGGCTAGTAAATAGCACATAGAAAGATGGTGTAGTGATGAACGACGTTGCAGCATCGCTCGGAGAGGAAGTATGGTGGGATAAGCGGCTGCAGTATAGTGCTTGTATCTCAATGACGCAATGTTATTATGTTATGAGTTCCATTTCAGATGGCAGTGCTTATATGGCAGCAGAGATGTGTATCCTCAGTCGATTAGCGAACGCACTCGACTAGATCGATATATTAGTGAGCAGACAGAGGTGAGGATGCATTACTTACTGCACTAGATGATAGATAAGAGCTACATAGAAAGATAGTAGACATATACTCGTATATAAATACTTATAAAGATAGTACGTAGTATATATATAAGTCAATTAGCGAAATGACCTATTTAGACTCAGAAGAACTCATAGGAACCGTGGGATGTAAATGAGAAAGTATAACGTCATACTATACGTCTATACAGAAAGGTCTACTCACATAAGTGATTGAAATAGTGAGACAAAAAAGTCCAGTGAGCGAGGATGTAGTATGTTGTCACTTCATGCTTTACGAGAAAAACCCATGGAAAACTGTGACGACGGAGCAGAATGATCCACGTATACAATATTTCACGCTCTCTATATATATATACCGCGGATAGGTAAGTGAAGCTCACTATTAGTCATGAAGAATTATGTGTGAACGACCAGCAAGGTGAGGCATAGGAGAGATAAGGTCCTTAGAGAAGGGTTGTTGGCAGTAATAGAAATCGATAAAGGACCTAGAGCTCAGCGAAATCGATCTAAGTATAGGAGCATATAGAGTTTTGTTCATTGAATAGTAATGAGATTCGTGCTCACTGTAATATACTCTCGAGCATAGATAGCATAGCAAGAGTGCTAGTGTTCGATGCTATTCTCAACGAAAGTAACGTTAGTGATAAAATTTTAATAGAGATATAAATGTAATCACTCTGAATGAACACTCTCTACCGTGCTCGCTCATCTACAGACAGGAGTTAAATTTTATAGCTCGCGTCGAGTGGTTCCCTGATAGAGAGGGCAGAAGATCGCATTTTTGGCATCCTGGCATCCATGACGAAAGCTATTTGATAATACAGTACCATGAGGATACTGGTCTGCTGGCGTGAGAAGACAGACAGACCAGCAGGGAATTTGATTGGCGTGTACGCAGCTACCATCCGCTCTGTAGATAAGGTACGAAATAAGTTTGGGAAGGTTAGTGAGATCACTAATTATGAGCGAAAATGAGTTATTATAATATATTGCTACGCTGTATTTAATAGTGAGAGAGATATAGGTTGGCCTGATTTATATATAATCGCCATATGCCAGTATTCGAGAACTACTCGAAACTCGGGTATCAGCAGCTTGTACCGAAGAGGAGGTCTTTGCTATACTGTGACTCAGATAATGCCGTTATATGAGTAGTAGGTATAGCGGTTGGGTACGTGCCGGTGAGAATAGTGAGAGTAGTTGATGTAGTATATTGATAGGATAGCAGATGAGCGGTGAGTTAACAAGAGGGAGGAAGCTAAGTGTAGCGGAGGCGTTTAGGTATAAGCTAAGTACTGAGGAATGTGTTGGGCGTGAGTGTAGATGCGTTTGATAGGATATGGAGGGTGGAGGTGCGAGAGTGAAAGTGAGAGTTGAAGAGGTAGGAGAAAGAGAGGAAACGGCGTAAGAGGTGGGGACCAAAGGCTCCAGCGGGGGGCGCAAAAATTCTGTCTGCTGAGGCGGCTATAACTCTCTCTCAAGGTAGAGGACTAACGTATCGAAGGATTATTAGATTGAGCTACGCTGTGTGTCGAGCATAGTAGATCAAATCTTTTGGAGTATGAGGGTGCCGTAATTATTTTCTCTTCCTCGTGAGTAGGTATGGAGTGCCGCCCCAACAAACTCAGTACATCACCTATAATCATCAATTCCGAGGGTTTCTGTGTTCGCCAGTGAGATGCCCTCCTAAGCTCAGAGTGTCCAATTGTTCACTCTTATCTCTGGTGGGAACCAAGCGGTCGATAATAAGGGTTTTGAGCATGTTGTAAGGGGTTGTAGAGTTTCTAGTTGTTGCTAGGCCATCCCTGATTTTGAGGAGGCAAGATTCTGGTAGAGCATTCACAACTCTCGAATATCTCTCCTTCTCGTCTTTGATGGTCAGGAGCGCTGACTCGGCCAGGTAAACAAAGCTCGGGATGTTTATCGATAGATAAGTGAGGTTGCAAGATATGAAATGCTCCTATAGAGTAGGTAATTAGACTATGGCTATAACGATTAAGGGCGTAGTGAGTTAGTGACAGAGCGAAGGGAAATGAAAAATAAGTATTAAATATAGATGTTGGAGCGAGCGGAGTGACTAACTTAATAACGGATCACGAGGTGTGATAGAAAAATCAAAGAAATTGCCAAACTATAACTTAAGAGCTAGACCAAGGATTTAATAACAAATCGAGATTGCCTGACGACATATATAAATTACCCCTATAAAAAAAATATTATAAAAAAATAATTAAAAAAAATTATTTTTTTATTTTATTTTTTTTTTTTTATAAATAACATATTATATTTAGAGTGAGTGTACAAGGGTATTTCCTCTATCGTGAGCACACAAGTAAGTGGGCTTATACTCCTGCCTGTAGTGAGATTCACGGATCAAAGGTATATTAGTGAGTATGAGTAGTAAGAGTGCAGAAATCATATATGCTAGATATTAGACATATAATAAATTAATAAGATATATGATTAGTATATTTAGAGTATTAATATAATTCAATTACTAATAATATTAATTGGAGATTATATGCTTCATAGCTATTAATCAATAACTTAATATATATATATATTAAAATGAACTAGAATAATTATATATATATAAATATATGATGTAAATGATAATAATTATAATAGATAATATATAATAGATTAATGTTTAACAATTATTGAGTAAGAGGATATCTCATAGGTATCGCTCAGGTTTCGCCTACTGTAATTTAAACTTGACAACGCCTCTATGATGTACCAAACTCGTCCTAGCGTAAGATATAGGTCAACTTCTATGGAGATTATATGGCTGAGCTGGACAGGTGCGCAATGGTTGGCCTGCATGTCTCGTCTGCTGCATTTATATATTGGTGAGTTACCTTTTTTCATCGTAGAGGTCGCTGCCTTTCCAGAATGTAGTATTTACGATGGATATCTGATATAGAATGTCCTTGGAATAACGAGTACGGCGAGCTGGTGGACGAATTAGCTTCGTGAGTGTTAACAGGTGCACATGAAAATGACGTAGTTAAGAAAGTAGAGACGAGAACGCAAACACAACAGTGGGTAAATCTACCAGTTAAAAAACAATAAAAAAGAAATGTTTTCTTTTTAGTATGTATGTCTGCGACAAAATGGATCTGGAGGATTTTCTTGGTCTTGTGGCGGGTGTTCTGGCTACTATCGTGATCCGTAGCGATGCCAATCTGTCAAGCTATTCTATAGGAATCACATGTAAAGCTGTAGTCTATTGATATGAGTTATTAGTGCAGTAGTAAATGACCGCTTCTAGTATAAGGTATATAAGGAATGCTGAAATTTACTAGTGAGTTTCTTTCTTATATATTCCTTAATTCTATTTTACAAAAGCGGGTTGGACCCCTGCCCTGTTTGGGCTTAATTATTTATTAACACTTAATTGCTTGTAATGGTATTTTAATTTTTCTTTATGTAATTTTTGTTATTATTTTGCTATATATATATATATATATATATATGACTAATTCCGTAGATAAGAAAACTACATGACTGTATTGCCATTTTGAAAGTGAATATCCGCGGTTTGAGTTATAGCGTGGTTTAGGATATCCTACTTAATCATATCAGAGCACATTTATATATTAACTAATAAGGGTGAGTAGGATCGGCACTGCAGTTTAAACTCTGAATTTCAGCTTCTAGTAGTTACTATGAGCTACTGTATAGATTTACTTATTCCACTTCCATCAGAGTAGAGTACTACTTATCCACAATATATTATATATATATATATATATATATTATATATAATATAATATATATTAATAAATTATATTAATATATAATATATTTATATTATATATATATATATATTAATTAATATATATACTTAATATATATATTAATATATAATATATATTATATATATAATAGATATATATTATATAATTATATTATATATATATATATATACAAGCTTGTATATTATAGCTCAGTAACGCGTTACCATAGTAACGGCGTTACGTAACGGAGTTATCAATTGTAACGTAAGTTAACTCGGAACGCTTTTCAACGTGTTTTTAAAATGTAACGATGTAACTTAGATATAGTATAACCGCTACCTTTATATATACTTATCTTTTATTAATTGTCATAAAAATTATATGTAATACTTATATTTTGGAATATGTATCTTATATTATGTTTATATTATATTTTCAGATGCAATAAATACATATATATATATTTATATATATAGTATATAAATCTTTCCTCCCCAGGAAAGGTCATACGACCTGTCAGTGGGACCTATCGGAGAAAGGTCCTTGGGTTCACGGGGTTACGTCGCCCAATCGACTACTTATCCGCTGGCTGGGCCAGGCTATCCTCGACGATGCGGAACGGCGCGATATCTTCCCTCAATATACGCAAGCAAGGCACAACTACCAATGTACTCATTAACGTCGCGGACGATGAGTTACGAAGCTTAGAAACTACGTAGAAAAGTAGATAACCATTAATATATATATAAATATATATATACTACCTATATATATATATATAGTATATGTGTATGTGACATATTATTTTTAGTTATAATATTTATTATTATAGTATGATGAGTGGAAAACGAATTAACGTTTTCCAAATTTTTAAAAAGTATTTAACCTAATTATAGTATTCCAAAAATATTAATATTCAATTTAAAGACTTACATAGTTATCGTAATTTTCAAAGATATATACTATATTAAATACTATATAGTATAATATATATTATATATATATATATATATTATATTAATATATATAATATATATATTTATATATATATATAATATATAATATAATATATAATATATATATATATATATATATTATTTATATAATACGTGTATCTCTCTCTTTTCTCATCCTTATACTCTCATCGTAACTATGTATAAATGTTGTGTCCAGGGTTGAAATAGATAATAAAAATTATTGAGCTTCTAAGAGCTATTTTTGTATATATATATGTATTGATGTTTTATGAGAGTCACGTGAGATATTAGGGTACTTCTCAGATTATACATATAACCACAAGCAACCCCGAGTGTATATATTTATGACGTATTATAGTTACCTATAACTCACTATTAACTATACGCTTATATTAATACTATAATATTAATTATATATATATGTATATTCATATATATTTAATATAGCTATATATATTAAACTATATATATATTACATATATTATTTAATATAGATATATATATATTAATATTTATATATATATATATATTTTTAATAATTTGAGAAAAATACCTTAAATTACGTTATCCTAGATAAAAATTAAAAAATAAATATTAGTCAACACAGTGGAGATAAATGATTCCGTTGTGTATGTATATAGGTAATGTATAACGAGGTAACGAAATAACAGGAAATATATACACCGTATAACTAATTTTTTTAAATAAGCTATAGGCTTAGTTGCATTACCGTTACATCGTTACATTTTATAAACATGATTTGTGAGTATAGCGTTACCGTTAATCACGGTATACTAATTTATGTAATATCTCACGTTTACGGTAACGCTCCTATATATATGATGTATAACATGTATATAAAACGTGATACGGGATATTAGTTACTTGATACCACTCTCTATTATATTATATGTATATATAATATATATATAATATATTATAATAATATATATATATATATAATTATAATATAATATATATTATATATATATATATATATATATATTTATAATAATATTATATATATATAACGGATTTAGTTTTGAATACAAAACAATATTAAAAAATCAACATGGCAATGTTGCAATACTTGTTTATTATAAAACCTTTACATAGATATCCAACAGATCACATTCACTCCTCTTTTCTCACGATTACAATTCTGTACTCATACAAGAAACTAATTTTTCATTTTGAACAAATCAAGCCTTCAGCTAGAAA
>JABUQX010101940.1:0-13840 GCA_015478945.1 Trachelipus rathkii | reverse complement strand
AACACCACTATTGACAGAAAAGAAGAAAGAAGTCGCTCCATCAACCACCACCACCGATATTGAGCGAACTTGAAAGGGAAGCTAGACAATAAGTAAGCAAAAGAAGAAGGAGAAAACCCAAAGGAGGGGAGCTTGGAGAGCAGATGACGCTGTGCCAAAACCCGGTCAAATATGCTTGGATATGTCCAAGCCGCCACCACGCGAACGTCCCTCCCCTTAGTTCCTAAGAAGCGGGAAAACCATTATAAAATCGGTTTAAATAGGAAAAGTATATCCCATTAGAACCTTTGAACGCCCCGCGAAAGCCATTACTGGCGATCGGAAAGAAAGAATGAGATTCCAGAGGTCTAAGAAGTGAGAGTTGAGAAGGCTTTTCAAGGATCTTAGATTGAATACAAGTGAGAGCTTATATAGGGCGATAGTTAAAGGATCAGAGCGACTTCCTTTTCGGAATAGGTTGAACAAGTGCGTGCTTCCAACATTGAGGGAAAGTGCTATTATTGAGACATAAGAGAATATAGTGAACGAGGGGCGGGGTCAGCACGTAAGCACATTCCCTCAAACTCGGGGAGAGGAATGCCATCCGGCCAACCGCCTTCCTAACGTTCATAGATCTCAGCGAGCCATTGCACCCGATCAAATGTTAATCAACAGCAAAGACATAGGACACCTGAGAGGAGAAGAAGGGATGGAGAGGAATGCCAGAATCGGTCAGGGTTAAGTTAGAGGAAAATAGGGAGCCGAAGAGATTGGTGGCCTTTTCAGTTGGAGAGTAGCAACGAAGCCATCAGATCGAATAAGAGGAGGAAAGGCAGATTTACCAGAGTAATAAGTACTAATACTATAATTAATACTGGCGGGTATTATATTGTAGAATTATTAAGAGTAAGATAAATACTTCAAGATCCTATTTCCTCCGTGACGCATGAACGATATACGTTTGAATGTTGATCAAAGTTTGACTCAGAACTCTCAGAAGCTCTCTAGGACACCAAAAAAAAAAAAAAAAAAAAAAAAAAAATTCGAGTTTAAAACAAAGAAAACGTAATAATGTGAAAATTAACAGACTATCAAACTTAATTAATTCGAAACAAGATTTTTTAACCGTGCTATCCTCTTCAATATGACAACAAAGACATGGGATTTGCAAGTAGCATCATGATTTGTTCGTGTCTGCCTACCACTAATGTGAGTCCCAAAAATTATTCAGATTCCAACCTTTTTAGGTTAGGTGCCAGGAATGAGACTATGAAATGAAATAAATATAAAGATTTAAAGAGTTTATATATATATATATATGATATTATCATATATATATATATATTATATATATATATATATATATATATATATATTATAATACTATATATATATAGAGAGAGAGAGAGAGAGAAGAGAAGAGAGAGAGAGAGAGAGAGAGAGAGAGAGAGGAAAGAAAAATAAGAAATTTATTTTTTTACAAATAGGCTAGGAAACAGACGTTATTAATTTTTTTTGTTGATAAAACAGTGCTTTTAATATTCTAAGTATATAAAAATATCATTAACCGTACGCTAAAATAATAAAAATTAGTTCAATCGAGTCTATATTCCTTACTATCGATTTGAAGGGAAGAGAAAATAATGAATATCAGAAAACGATGGCAGGTGCAGTCAGTTGGGTGTTTTAAAAATTAAAAGAATACAACCAAGTAAGCGACCGCTATCTACTCAAGTATTACAAAGGGATTCCATTCCCATTTCTCTATGGAGTCAATGCCATATTTCCTGCCAAACGCATGATGGTGGTCTCTAAATTATGCTTTTTAATATTTGTAAAATTTAAATCAATGTTAATGCTAAAATTTAATATCAACGTCATAGCTAATATGAACTCATCAAGGACCGAATGTACTTGGGAAATTATGCCATTTCCTCCCCCCCAAAAAATAATAATAATAAATTTAATACTTTATTTTCTTTCCCAAGAAATATCCCATGTTGTCTAGTGGCTAGGATACCTGGCTTTCACCCAGGAGGCCCGGGTTCGATTCCCGGCATGGGAAAGTTATATTTTGAATGTCAAAAATTTATGTGGTTAGACCACTCAAATGCAAAACTAGGAAAGCTCAACAACGCACTAGTTTTTTTCTAATGTAATCTTATGAACAATATATGCCCTGTTTGAACAAAATGAAAGATTACGCCTATTATCTCTGTCATTGCTTAACTAGAAGGGGATACAATCATCCCCCCCCCTCCAAAAAAAATAAAATAATTTGTTTAGTCAATAAAAAGTCATAACGGACTTATTGAAATCCTAGCATAGACAGTTTTCTTTTTTTTCATGTGTGCTTACGCTCGATAAGAGAGCTTACCTGTTTTAAAACGTTTCCGCATAATCGACCGCGATTTCGTACTAGGTTTTGTTTTCCAAACAATTGGAATCAGCTGTGTATGGAGCACGTGGATAGACATAAACAAATACAAAATAATAAACAAATGGTTATTTTACAAATATGTTGGATCAACAATTGTATTTTAGTGTTTTGATTGGAAGATTCTTCCAAATCAAAAAAAGACTAAATCACTTTCTGAAAGTCAGGAAAGTCAGGGAAAAAATTGGTCAAAATTGGTCAGGAAACGTTTTAAGATATGCTGAAAGTCAGGGAAATTCCTAAAAAGTCAGGGAAATTTTAAAATTTCAGAACATATGAAGAATGATCCATGGACCAAGTTGGATTATGTTTGAAATATATTTTTTTCCTACTTATAATTGTGGAATAAGAGATTTATTTGATAAGTGAAAAGGATTGGCGAGGAATGACATTCCATAAAGCTACTTCTATCCTGTGCACAACTAACCGCCAAACTGAAAACCGGAAGTTGCAACCGGATGTGCACATGTTGCAAAGCAACATTTGCAACATCCGGTTTTTCAAGCTTGACGTGTCAAGGTTAGGGTTTTAAGTCGGGAGACCGAATTTAAGTCGTTGCGAAGACCGACTCAAGTTTGAGCCCGACTCCTCAAGGTTTAGCCCCCCAACAGGGGGCCTTAAGCCCCCAAAGGGTTTTTGATTGCCTAGAAGTTTTAAAATAATCGATAATCATTCTGATGGTTTTCAATCATTATGCGTGTTTTTACCCCTATTACGATGTTTTAAAGTCGTCTTTCTACGTGCTCTGTGACTAAAATATAATCGAAGAAAATATAAAACATTCTTCATTACGCTGTATTAAAGTTGTAATATGACCGACTGGAAATCTGGAATCCTGTGGAATCTGGAAGAATCCAGAAACCTGGAAATGACTAATTGGTTTCCAGGAACTGGAAAAGTAAACTGAACCCCCCCCCAAAAAAAAAAAAAAAAAAAAAAAAAAAAAAAAAAAAAAAAAAAAAAAAAAAAAAAAAAAAAAAAAAAAATTAAAATATTTTAATAATAAATAAATAAATAAAATATTTTTAATTTAGGTTTCTCTATTTCCGGTTGCCTGGCTGTTCCGCCGCAGACTCCGTCTGCCTGGAATCGAGTTCCGGACGAGTCACCCCTCGGAGAAGGGGGTGCTGGTGCCTTTCCAGATAGAAGATCTTAGCAAGGATGAAATTGCATAAGTATAGAAGAAGATGGAGAAAGGATTGGAATCGGGAGCGGAGCTGGAGCTGAAGCGGAGCTTATTGATCCCCCCGGAGGTTCCCCATCTGAAATAAAACAGAAGAAATAATGCACGGAGTGCATAAAGAAGAAGAGAATGAGAAAAGAGGAAGAGGATGAGGAAAACGTTTTGGAACCCTCGAGGAGTCCCAACTGAAATAAAGAAGAAAGGCAGGAGTGCATTAGAGAAGAAGGAGGAATGAGGAAAGGAGGAAGAAGAATGAGGTAAATGGTGTCTGGAACCCCCCGGAGGGGGTCCCCAACTGAGAAATAAAAGAGAAGAAGAAGAAGAAGAAGAAAAGAAGAAGGAAGATAAGAAGAAGAAGAAGAAAAGAAATAAAGGGTGCATAAGAGAAGATGGAGAAGGAAGGAGGAGGATGGAGGAAAGAGTCTGCGAGCCGGTTGCCGGGCTGAGTTAGTGAACTTGCTTAGCCTCAGATTGACATTTCTCTAATTTCAAATCTCGTTTTCTTTTTATAAACGTCAACTAAAATAATATGTTGGGGGCGGGGCGGAAAACCCCCCCCCCCTCTTTTAACATTTTTCACGCTTCTTGGTTGGGCGGATGGCTTTTTTTTTAAACCCCAGGGTCCCTCAGGGGATTGCCCGGAGGGGGTGCAACCGAGGCGCACTTTTTTTCCCCCGCCCCGCAAAAAAAAAAACTTGGTTAGGCGCAAAAAAACAAAAAAACCTTTAATTACTGTTTATTATATTTGTTTGCGCTTTAAGAATTTTGTTTAATTTGCTGGTAAAATTATGTTATAACTTAAAAAATTGGCATTTTACATACCTTAAAGCAAAATCAGTAGAATCAGAAGATCAGTAAATCAAACCACCCACTCTGGCCTCCTACCCATCCATGATCTATTGATCATTGATCTATGATCTAATGATTCAAGTCATATTTGTTATAATATAACCAAAAGAAAACTTTTATTTATTTTGTTTTGTTTTCTTAAACATTATGTTTTACTATAAAAATTTATTTATTGTTATATTACTATAAAAATATTATTTGTTTATTTGCTTTAACATTTTTTTACATAAAAATTTATTCTTATGTTTATAACTTAAAAAAATTTGCATTTTTACATACCTGAAAAGCAGTAAATCAGTAAATTCAGTAAAAGCAAACTGCCTTCCAGCCACCTTCCTATCCTTCCATGATCTATTATCTATTGATCATTGATCTATGATCTATTGATTAAAACCATGATCAACATACACAAAAACTTTATTATTTTCTTTTTGTTTCTTTAAACATTATATTGTTTACTATAAAAAATTTATTTATTTTGTTTATTTTACTATAAAAAATTATATTTGTTTATTGATTTAAAACATTTTGTTATTACTAAAAAAATTTATTTCTTTATGTTATAACTTAAAATTTTGCATTTTACATACCTTAAAGCATAAATCAGTTAAACAGTAAATCATAAATTCAGGAAATCAGTAAATCAGTAAAGCAGTAAATCAGAAAATCAAACCACAATCCAAGCACCATCCCAATGGTCGTTGATCTATTATCTATGATCTATTGATTCAAGTCATATTTTGTACCAAACATAACACAAAAATTTTAATTTATTGTTTTGTTTTCTTTAAACATTATGTTTACTAAAAAAATTTATTCTTTTATGTTTAGAACTTAAAATATTTGATATTTTACATACTTTAAAGCAGTAAATCAGTAAATCAGTAATCAAACCACCCACTCTATCCTCCTACCCATCGTGATCTATTGATCTATTGAGCTATTTAATAATCTATTGATTCATGTCATATTTGTAAACATAAATAAAATAAATTCTTTCTGTATGGTGTTGTGAAATGGTCACGGTTGTGTTGTTGCATTTGCTGCATTGTTGATGTTGTTGTTGTTGAAAATGTTGTTTTTGTTGTTGAAATGTTGTTGTTGTTTGTTGTGTGTTGTTTGTTGTTTTGTTGTTGTTGTTTTGTTGTTATTATTAAAAGACCGTCAAGTTAAATGAAAAATAAAACCACTTTTCAACATATCCTCTAGAATATTGAATGTTAATTTACATTAACATGTAATATTGAAAACTAAACAAAAATATATTCTCATCCTAGGCTAATGCGATGACAGCATCATAACAGGAACTTAAAATTAGAGTTTCAACTTACAGCAGAAGTCAGCATAGCAATCTCAATCTTTACTATGCACAACCTCACAAAAATATAATTATATTATATTATATTATTATTTATTATTATATTATATTTATTATTATTATTATTATGTATTATTATTATTATTATTTCACAAGATCTCACAACACCAATAACGCAGGCGACACTTTGCCTTCAGGTCCACAACTAAAACATTGTTAGGTAAATTCTCTCTACCGGACACCTAAACATTACGTGAATCTTTTACGCTTCAGGGGTAATCAACCAAGAACTGTATTGCTATGCCATCACTCAGCCAATGAAATTCCGAGAATGACTCAGAATCTTAATATCTTGACAACATGAGAAGGTAACGAGATTTATTACTTTTTCTCCAATATTCTTTGACACATAAGAAGGGTAACGAATTTATACTTGTTGCTCCCGATCATCTTTTACACAGAGAAGGGCCGACGAGAAATTTATACCTTTTTCCCCTTATGTTGCTTACTTAACATCTGTTTTATCTTAAAACAGTGAGTTTATATTATATTATTATTATTATTATATTTATATATTATTATTATATTATTATTATATTATTATTTTAAGATATTATTATTATTAATTAATTATATCAACTAATTTATGTATATGAACAAAACAAACCTAACATATCATACACACACACACACACACACACACCACCACCACCCAGCCAACACACACACACACACACCACACACTTACGCGAACTTTCATGAAGTAACATGAAATATTTTTAGGCTTATTCCGTTTTAGACTCCTTCCCCTTTCAGAAAATAACAACACGAACATGCAATTGATTTTATGCTATACCACTTTGCATAATAGTGATGCAATATTAGTGTATATTTATTAAACGAAACTGGTAAATCTTGGCAACTGCGGCTATCATACAGGAGGTGAATTGGCCAACTCTGTATAAGTGCGGATGTATGAGAAATTATAAATCACGAGCTACTCGATGGTCATTCATAATCAGAGAGCTCTTCGAATCAACACTTAAGACACATTCGGTTGGATCCTGTATATCATTATCCAAGTTTTTTTTTATATCTACACATGAGGATTTTTCAAATCAATACTTATCAACGAAGTAAGTGTTTGTTTCCTAATAATATATATATATATATATATAATATAATAATATATATATATATATATATTATATATATATATATTATTAAATATATATATATTTATTCCATTTAAAAATGAGATATGTAGCACATCTGCTCAAATATAACGTAAAGTAATAAATACATATCACATAACAAAGGAGTTTAAAATAATTTATACATATGTCTAAAAAAGTGATTCTGTTCCAGAAACTGTTGAATATACATCCATACCACTGGGGTAAAAAAGCATCCTTCGTATCGTTATCGACGCATCGAATAAAATGGTATGCTGCGTTGTTGTGTGTGTAATATATTAATATAAGGAATGAGAAATACTATGTTAAACTAATATATTACACATAGTGACCTAATTGCAAGCAAACTTGACCTTAATTGTTTACTGCATCATAAATAATAATGAATATTCATTACAGGCTAATCCTTCTATGATGAATGCTGCTAATAAGAAGAGGAAGACCACTATAACAGACATAACGCACATCTCTGTAGAGAAACTAAAAAAGTCAATGGAACGTCATACATATGAAGTAAAGGTTATTGATGAAAACTTCTTCCATGGACCAAGAGATCTTGAAATGGTTGTTAGTGAAGTCATTGATGTTATATTAAAAGACTTAGAATATGATAGTACACGTATGAGGGTTGGAATCAATTTCACATTCGGTGATGACCAGTCACCTGACCGTAAATATTATGTCAACATCAGTTATAAATATATTTAGATAATATTGCGGTGAAAGAGATGATGAGGACGCTTGGAAGGTTCTTTTCAATCAGGCGACAAGGCTACCTTTACCAAATTCAAAGTAGTAGAGCTACTGTGTTCATGATAGCAAAAAGAAAAGTAATGACTGTAAAAACTATGCATTCGAGTGCTAAATGTTAATTCAAACATGTTACATTAGTAAGTTCATCTCGAGAAGGACGATAGTGGCGCTTCAAAAGCCTGTTGTCCTCTTTAGAAAAATAGCTCGTGAATGTGTTGAGGTTAAAATTCATTCATATACAATCGAGAAAGCTGCAAAAACACTAAAGAATGTTGTATGGAATATACAGATTCTTTCGTAGTAACTGACTTTGAAAAAAATCGAGGAATATCGAAAAAGCGTTAGTCGTATTTGCGTCCCTGATGGTAATGGATAAAAAACTTTATAATCCCTCTAATGAGAACAGAGACGAGCCTTATAGATATCGTCATGATGAAGTTAATCGATTACTAATGCTGTAACTGAGAACAAGTTAAAGTTAGTGTTTCGAGAATACCAAAAAAACACGGGGCATATAGAAATGGTATCTTTTGCACTTATTGCACACTCAATATAATAATAATAGCACATTTAAATTAGATGTGGAACATTACGGATGTTAGACCAGTGTCTAGAGATAAATGTAGGTCATTCAGAACGATGTATTTTCCATGAGGTAATAATGTAATCGTGAATTTTAGAAATACCGATGCAATAAAAAAGCACCAAGATAAAATACGTGTAAGAAAATAAATTTGTTCTCATGTCTTGAACAAATAAAGATGGATCGCAAGGGTCAGTTTCAACACGACTGCACAAAAGCTAGTGTACAATGAAAGAAAATAGGAGCCTAAAGAAGATGAATACCATATATTTTACAGAAAAAAGAAAGAATAAAGAAGAAGGATGATAAGAAAGATACTGATCCAGAGGTTTATACATGTTACTATATCGAGACATACCAGGAAGATAAAGAATATGATGATAAAGGAAGAAGAATAAATAGAATTTGAATCCTATTTACTGAGTAAGCCAGATGATATGGATGTGAGTACATAAAGAAGGGAGAAGTGTTCATTCGCTAAGAAACAAGGCATTAAAAATTGGAGGCCGAAAAGGTTCCCCCTGAGGAATTTCATTTGAATGTTAATGAATGGACTTCTTCAAGTAAAACAGACCTAAATCAAAAGTAATTGTGACAGCGCTTAATGGTTGGTAATTCGAATCACCATTCGATATACGCAGCATTTATTGACCCACCCAAGCTGTCAAAAATCTATCGAGCAGCAATCCTATAAAAAAGAGCATATATAATTCATGATGTTCAATAGAACGAATGGAAACATAGTCTTCAGGGATACATTATTATTTACACCCTGTGCATTGAAAAGCTTGCCTAAATGCATGGGTGTTAGTGAAAAAAACAATTCCAAGGGTTTCCTGTTCCCGATACATTTTTTAAGATGAAAGACACCTTGAATATAAAGGGAATACCAGATAAGAAAATCTTTTCGAAGTAGAGAAAAAGATGTCATACAGCATGAAAAACAAGCTTTGAAGAGTAACTATTAATAAGTTTATAGGTAAGAATACAATCATTTTGAAGAATGTGAAAAGTCTTGCGTACAAGATTTTAAGGTATACTAAGAAAATGTTTTGAGAAGTTTAGGGGCAGCTTCATTAAAGAATTTGAGTATAAGAGTTGTCGTAGCATAATAACACAACAATTGCCATCTTTACTGTTTTACACTTTATATAAAATTTGTAGCCTAGAATGAAAAATTACTATTCTAGTCGAGGAGAACGCCAAACCTTTCACCTAGAAGCAAGTTGCGTTGCGTTAATGTATCAGAAAAATTAACAATATAAACATAAGCACGCACGCATATGTGGGAGAAAGGTTTCAAAAATTTAAGACAATTGAGCTTTACCTGACGGGCTTCGGATATGTGCAACGTGTGAAAACAGCATTTTTTATATCGATAATGGGTGTGGCATGGCATGGGCATTAAAGGCTGTAATAAAGAAAAGGTACGCTGCATAGCGTAGGTCCGAGCTGTTTGACCGCTACCGAATCCACCATGAGAGCAGAGAAGATAATGGTATAAATTAAGCTGGTTTTAATTGCATACTGGTGGGAATTGGATGATATTGGAAAATGCAAAAAGAAGAGAAATTATTCAAGATTCCTAATCATATCAGATAAAAATATATAGAATTAGTGAATATATTCAACGTAGCTTAGTAATGATGCTTTAACAACAGGGCGAATTGATAATTCATTGCTTGGAGGCCGTACTAAACCCTTCGTACATTACTATTCCACAACTAAAGGACACAAGATCATGTATTTAATATACATCCACTTTGATCCTTATGTCAGAAAGCTGAATGAAATACCCTTTGGGTCCCCAGAAAAAACTAAGTAGGTGATAAAGAGTACCAGAACATTGAAATCACTCAAGAATGGACCAATGACAAAATATTTTCGGCACGAGCTTACATTAAGATTCTTCCTCCTCAAGGCACTTATACATCCCTGTCCTCGCTGAAAGAACCAAAAATAAACTAATATTTCCACTCTTTGTGTAAAATGTGTTAAAGATAATAGCATGAAATGCATCATGATGAGAATGAACGAGCCATGAAATGTATTACACCAAAACACCTGAAATTCATGCGATAGAAATGGTTACGAAATACTTAAAAATTGAAGTTTGTCGTATTAAAGAGAAGGTAGTTTATTTGAAAGGATGATGGTTGGAACCACTCCTAAAAATAAAGACAGAGGGGCATCAGGGCTGCCAAATAATATTCACGAGGATGATTTGCAGGAAAAACTTAAAGAGTTTACGACCTTTTCAAAGAAAAGGAAGGTTTGTCGAACTTGATATTAGACAATACAAGAGAAAATGTCCGGGGGATGCGTTTTTCATCGCAGAAAATTGTGTCTTAATTCTCTTTGGGGAAAAATTGCACAAAATACACCCTTACAAGAGAAGATATAGTTTGTACTAGTGATAAACAAGTATGGGAACTAATAAACCAAAGCGATATTGAAGTCGCCCAGCTTATTCCAAATAGGCAGTAAATATGTTTTGACAGTTGCGAAAAAATTGTCCTAGCCTAAAACGGATTCGTCAACTGCTACAAATATGCCTATCGCGTCGTTTACAACCTGCATATGCACGTATAAAATTATACGATGTACTTAACAAAGTCAAAGCAAAGCATTGTACTGCCGATACAGACTCTCTGTATTTTGTCGCTGGTGAAAAAAATGAATGTCCTGAAAACAGAAACTTTAGAGTGAACTAACAGATAAAATAGCAGATTATGGTCCGGGGGCCTACGGTGATTTCCTTTGTCGTGTTACTGGTCAAAAAGTCTTATGCTGTTAGAATAAGAACCTATTTTTGAAATATAAAATATATTGTAAAGGCCAAAGGCCTTACAATCAATAAAGATACAAAGGATACTATCAATTTTAAAAACTGCTAAAGTTGTGTATGATCAAAGTTCCGAAAAATAGTATAAGGTCACGATGTATCATTTATGATGATATCAAAAACCATGATGTTACAGTGAAAGGCAATGAATGAAATACAATTGGACAATGTCGATGAAGATATGCACGAAAACGATACTACTCGATAAAAAGCAGCTCGTAATAGACGAATCACAGAATCCTAATGCTAATTTACACTGGTAGTAACAGGAGGTTATGCTATAGTATTCCTACTACAACTTTTCAGCCCGGAAAATATGGCAGGTGTTAGTATTGTATCCGGGACCAAGATGATGCAACATACAGCTGAAAGCGTTGTTTCTTAATATCAAAAATCTTGCCTTTGATTCATTTCGAAAGTTTAACCCTAAAAAATTAAAGTGTAACAAACCAACTAGTTTTATTGTACAATTTTAATTTTTCTATGTACAATATTTGAATAAAAAGTAAATAACAAATTTATTTATTACTCATTTATTTATCAACCTTTGCGATAATATAAAATGTGGTGTGTGTGTGAGTGGTTGGTGTGGGTGGTGTGTGTTTGCTGTAGTTAGTTTGTTATGCTTCCATATACATAAAAGTTGATTATAAGAATAATAGATAGATAAGATTAATAATAATATAATAATAATAATAAAATAATATAATAATAAAATAATTAATAATAATTAAAACTACTGTTTAGATTAAAAACAGGATGTTAAGTAAGAACATAAGGGGAACAAGGTAATAAATCTCGTCGCCCTTCTCAAGTGTCAAAAGATATCGGGAGAAAAGTAATAAACTCTTTACCCTCTCATGTGTCAAAGATATCGGAGAAAAATTAATAAAGCCGCTACCTTCTTATTGTGTCAAAAGATCATTGGAGAAAAAGTCAATAAATCTCTACCCTCTCATGTGTCAAAGATATAAATATAATGAGTCATTCCTCGAATCTCGCTCACCGTGATGGCATAGCAAATACAGTTCCCTGTGGTTACCTTGAGCGTAACAAGATACGTAATGTATAGGTGTCGGGTAGAGAACAATTTACCTACCAATGTTTATTGTGGACCTGAAGGCAAAGTGATCGCATGCGTTATTGGTGTTGTGATCTATGTTAAAAATAATATAAAATTAATAATAATAATAATAATAATAATAATAATATATAATAATAATAAAATAAATAATAATAAAAAAATAATAATTAATTTGTATGCAGTTGTGCATAGTAAAGATTGAGAGATTGCTATGCTGACTTCTGCTGGTAAGTTTGAACTTCTAATTTTAGTTACCTTGTTAATGAATGCTGAATGTCAGTTAGGCTAGTATGAGATATATTTTTGTTTAGTTTCAATATACAATGTAATGTAAAATTAACATTAATATTCTAGCGATTATGTTTGAAAAAAGTGGTGTATATTTTCATTTACTTAACGTTTTATATATAACAACCAACAACAACAACAACAACAACAAACAACAACAACAACAACATTTCAACAACAAACAACAACATTTCAACAACAAGCAACGAATCAACAACTGGCAGCAAATCAACAACAAACCGTGACATCGTCACAACACCTACAGCAAAGAATTTATTTATTTATGTTATACAAAAATGACATGAATCAAAATCAATACTCAAGAGTCAATAGATCAATAATCACGAGTGGGATGAGGAGAGATGGGTGTTTGATAACTGATTTTACTGATTTACTGCTCTAAGGTATGTAAAAAATACAAATATTTTAATTAATAAACATAAAAAGAATATAATTTTTTTTTAAAAAAAATAAATTTAAAGTAAAACAAAACAAAATAAATAAAAGTTTTTGTGTATGTTGTACAAATATGACTTGACATCAATAGATCAATAGATCAATTAGATCACGGTGGGTATGAGGATAGAGTGTGTGGTTGATTACTGAATTACTGATTTTACTGATTACTGAATTTACTGATTTACTGATTTACGATTTACTGATTTACTGCTTTTAAGGGTTAAAATGCAAAATTTTTAAGTTTATAAACATAAAAAAGATAAAATTTTTTAGTAAAAACAAAATTTAAAGCAAATAAAACCAAAATAAATAAAATTTTATAGTAAAAATAAAACAAAAAAATAAATTTATAGTAAAAACATAAATGTTTAAAGAGAAAATCAAAAGAAAATAAATAAAAGTTTTTGTTATGTTGTACAAAATATGACTTAATCAATAGATCAATAATCAATAGATCAATATATCAATAGATCATGGAAGGAAAGGAAGGTGGCTGGAAGGCAGTTGATTTAGCTATTTACGTGATTTACTGCTTTAAGTATGTAAAAATGTAAATTTTTAATTACTAAAACATAAAAAGAATAAATTTTTATTGTAAAAACAAAAATGTTTTAAACAAATAAACAAAAATTTAAATAAATATTTATAGGAAAAATAAAACAAATAAATAAATTTATAGTAAAACAAATGTTTAAGAAAACAAAACAAAATAAATAAAAGTGTTTGTGTTATGTTATACAAATATATGACTAATCATTAATCAATAGATCAAGTAGTACAATAGATACATGGATTGGGTAGAGAACAGAGTGGTGGTTTGTATTTACTATTACGATTTACTGAATTTACTGCTTTAAAATCAGTGT
>JABUQX010101939.1:0-20000 GCA_015478945.1 Trachelipus rathkii | reverse complement strand
TTCAAGATGTTTAAAAACTACATTATATTTAATATTTTATTGTAGAAAGAAGGTTTTTTTTATATTTATTCAGAGTAATAAAGTAAATTTATGTTTCTATATAATGAAGAGATTAAATTTTAACATTTAATAGCCCTAAAAATGGGTAGGAGAATAAAATTGCCTTTTTAATCTGCGTGAATATTCATTTTTGAATTAGTTTCTGGATAAATTATAAAGATCATCTTTATATTGTTCGAATCATTTTAACATGTATAAAGTTTTCTCTCTTCATGAGATATATTTATATTTGTTTATCTTTTATTATATATTTATTTATTTGATATTTAATTAATTATTAATTGTTACTTTTATATCCCGTGCAAATTATTTCAGTTTTTGTTTATAGATTGGTGTTTTATTTTGATTCATCTGAAATTATTCCCAAGTATTACTATTAATCTTTATTTCATTATATTACAGTCATGTATTAGTTATTATGTTATATAAACGATTATCATTCCTTCTTTATCTTTCCCGCTAGTCTCATCGCAAATGCCATATTCGTTTGAATAATTTTTCTTTCAATTTGGGGAAAAACTGGATTTTTAAGCGTCTTTCGATTGCGCAACAAACTTTTCTTATTATTTAAAAGAAAAACTTATAAATAAAATTTAAATTGAAAAGTAACTCCTTTAATTTAAGAAAAACTTAGTTTTTTTCGTATGGAATAAATTTTCTTTTAATTTTAAGAAAATCTTAAGTTTAAGGTCGTTCGGATATAATAATATATATATATATATATATAGTAATATATAGTACATATATAATTATTATATATATATAATATTAATATATATATATAAATATAACTTATATATATATATATATCATATATTATATATATATATATAGGTTAATAAACTTAATTATATATATAATAAGTATAATACTATATCATATATATGTACTGTAAGATCTTTAAACTTTGACAAGACAATCTTCAGGTGACAAGATAAGAAAACTTTTATTTAGCAATGACCTTATTAAAATTAGATTCTTTATTTGACACAAATTGGTAGCGTGGTTAACTTTAATGGCACAATAATCTTGGAGTAGCGTGACACGTGACTTAGTTGGGAAAGTGAGCGTGGTGACTTCGGATTAAGCTTGTAGAATCCACACCACAAATTAATCTCATAGATATATTTATACAATTCATATCACTAATTTCTAAGAAAATTCATTTTGACTATAATATTATACTATAGTATTTAACTATACTATTATTATGTATTGAAAATACTATTCTATATTAAGGATTTGCGAATATGTAGATCCTTTAGTCGCGAACGAACGACCGTTTAAACTACAAGGATCTTACCGAAATATGAATAAGATATTGAGAACGTTCAACCCATCATGAATGCCGACATAATATATCATTGAACTTCTGCAGTTATTATGAAAGAAATCAACCACTTAGAATATAGTATATAATATATATATAATATATATATATATATTTACTTACATAGATATATATATACTATCTAGATTTACCTTTTTATATTATTATAAAGCTTATATCTATATATTTATTTACTATATGAAAGAGTATATATAACTACTTATATATATATTTTTTATCTATTATGTAGGAATAATGATAAATATATAAAAATATATCAGTGGCGGCTCGTCTTTATGGGCTATTGGGCTGCAGCCCCTCCAAATTAAAAATGCCAGTCATAGGATGTTTATGATAGATATAAGAAATTTTTGTCAAAGTAAAGTGATCTATATTTTTTTTTAACAATTGCGTTTATCAAAAAGATTATAATTCTAATTCAAAAAATAATAAGGTTATCTTTTTTCAAACTGCAAATTTTTTGTCATTTTGTCAGATTTCAATTATTTCAATTAAAGTTCAACTTATTAAATCAAAACTAGCCTTTTTCTGCGAAAAGATAACAACGTTAGGGGTAGGTAAAAATAAGGACAAACGTATCTAATAGCAACATACGAAAAATAAGAATCTCAAATTCCCTATAGTACTTTTTAAATGTTGCAGTTTGGCCTTCTATTATTCATACGCAATTGGGGTTTCTCCTCAATAAAATTTAAGGTTGCAAATTTTAAAGAATTCGCTAGATTTGTCAATTTGTAATGTCCCTTCTTTTACTTGCTCATATAGAGAGTCAGAGACACTTAAGTCAGTTTATTCGCATATTTACGCTGGGAGAGCTTGTGTTATTTTTTTTGTGCGAGAAATAACATAGTGAAAATATAGGCAAAAATAATTACCCGTGATATATATATATATATCTGGTATATATATATATATATAAATATAATAATAATATATATAGATGTAATTTGGGTCATAAATTTGTAATAATTTATATATACTATATATTATATATATATACTATATTATATATTTATATATATATATATATATTATTATATAGTATTACACACCTACCTATATATATATATAATATATATATTATATAGACATATATATATATATAGATATATATATATAATATATATATATATATATAATATTATATAGAGAGAAGAGAGGAGAGAGCGAGGAGAGAGAGAGAGAGAAGAGACCAAATCTAGATAAGCAGGCAATGACGTTTTTCGTATTTGTTTCTAAATTTGACATCTCTACAATACAATTTTATTTTTAGGCTTTTGCTTTACCGAATGTGTTCGAATGCATGCAATCGATATTAAAAAAAAAAAAAGTCCTTATAATTTATGCACACAATTAACACATAAATATAAAAAATTAGGTAATAGTCCGTTTGAGGATAATCCTATCAGATTTGATATTTTAGAAAAGATAATTGATTTACTATATAATATTTCCATCTAAGAGAGTTATTAAGTCTTTTTAATGCAGAATGTGGTCGAATGCATGCAATGGCATATTTATAAAAAAAAAAAAGTGTATATAACTGTCCCCCGTTCGAGCCCCCTAAATGGGAGGAAATAATTTTTAAAATATTATCGATGAATAAGCAAAAAATAAGAAAAAAAAAAAAAAAAAAAAAAAAAAAAAAAAAAAATAAAAGGTACAATCCATCCTTAGATTTTTCGGCTGATTCCAAATATATTTAATTGGTTTACTGTAGGACCCTGCCGTTCTCTTAGTACATACTCGTGTTAGCATTAAAAAAAAATGCTGACCATCTACTCACTATATATATAAAATATATATATAATAATTATTATAATACTATAATATATATATATATATATATATTAAAATCAAGACTATTCAAATATCTAGTATTTTTCTAAATATTTTATATATATATATATATATTATACCTATATATATATATATATATATATATATATATAACTATATAACATATATATATATATACTATACTATATATATTATAATACAACGTTTTGGACACAAATAAAAATTTCAAGTATAGAATAAAAAATTGATAAAATAAAATGATTTGAAAATAAATCAATTGAAAGCTCAAAAAAATAAAAAAAGTAAGTTCTTTTTATACAAATCCAAATTTTTAATTTTCTACCTAAAATAAAAATTCATACCAACCTTCCAATACTAAAATATTTGAGGGCCATGTTACTAAAGTCCATAATAATAATCATAATAATATAATCAATAATTAATAATAATAATAATTAATAAGAATATAATAATAATAATATAATAATAATAATATAATAAAATAATAATAATAATAATATATAAAAATATAATAATAGCAAGTCTAAAATAATAATAATTAATCAATAATAATAATAATAATAATAATAATAATAATAATTAATAATCAATAATAATAATAATAAATTAAAATTTTTGAGCGATTTATGTAAATATTGATGCTACTTGCAATTAAAATATGACCGAATTTCTAACCTGCTCATATACTTATAACATATATATATATATATATACTATACTATATGATATATAGTATATATATATATAATATACTATATATATATATAGTATAATATATATATATATATATATATATATATATATATACTATATATATAATAGATATATATATGATATATATGGCTACATGATGAGCTGGATGACTCCGCAAAACTTGAGATAGTTTTTTTAAATGTTGAAAAACGTTAAAAATTGCATTATAATGACCAGAAATTGCTTTCGGTGTGAAGCTCAGATTCTTTCTTTTTTTTTAAGTTTTTTATTAAAAATGTTATTGAACTTATTTCGAATTGTGTTTAGTTATTAATTATTTTCTTAGTGTACGAAATTTCGTTCAAATAAAATAAAAATGATCAATTACGTTTTATTATTAAATTAAAATGTAAATACCTTTTACAAATAACTTAAAAAGGCAAAATACAGAAAAGAGCCAGCGCAGAATTATTCTCGAAAAGTAAGGTTGACTTACAGGAAAACCAGAATACAATTTGGAATCAGCGTATATAAAGCTTATTACAAAAATTAAAAAATCAGAATAAAAAATAAAAAATAAAATCGACAAAGTATGACACTTACAAAAAAATAACATTACATATTTGGATTCTGCTTATAAAGCTTATTATATGCAAAGTCGTTTTATGATTATAAAAACTAACGAATACCTCCAAGGCTTAGACCACATTGGATACAGGTCGCGTCTCTCTGCCTCTAGGTGCGACGACTGGCGGGACTTTGTCCCCCCCCTCTTCCCCCATCGGCTCGACCCCCTAATGGAAATATATTTCTTGAACTTCAATTTTTATTGGGGCTCGAGCCACGGGGGACAGAGGGGGACGAATTCCCCTTTGCATATAATAGCTTTATACGCTGATTTCCAAATATGTTAATTTGTTTTTCTGTAAGGTGTGTTTTACTTTTCGAGTTTTTTTTGCTTTTCTCTTTTTTCTTTTTTTAACATTCCAGGTAATAAGCTTTATACGCTGATTTCCAATATGTATTTGGTTTTCCTATAAGTGTCATACATTTCGTGATAATTCTCCTGGCCCTTTTCTGGAATTATGCCCTTAAAAAAATAATATTATTAATTAAAAAAGTTTAATAAAGTACCAAAATCGTACAAATTTTTTTTTTGTTATCACTCCTTTACCTTGGCTCTCTCTCTCATCTCTCTCTCTCTCCTCCTCTCTCTCTCTCTATATATATATATATATATATATATATATATATTATTATATATATTAATTAACCACTATATTATATAATATATATATACTAGATCAGTTAACAATTTAGAACTGCCTAACAAACGCTCACAGTTCGTAAAATTGTAAGAACAATTAAACTCCCCTTATTGGGGTGTTTCGAACCGCACCCTCGCAGTGTAGTATGCCAAGCGTGCTTACCACTAGACCAACGAAGAGCTAAAAGGAAATCCACCATTTTCCTCTGAAAGATTATATCTTCCAGAAGAATAAGGCAGTCAATCTTGACAGTGAATCTGGCAGATCTCCCGCCCCAACTCGGTCAAAGCGTCACACAGGGTGCTCTCGGGAGTAACGGTATCAGTAACAAATTTAGAACTGCTAACAAACGCTCACAGTTCGTAAAATGGTAGAACAATTAAACTCCCCTTATTTGGGTTTCGAACCCGCACCCTCGCGTTAGTATGCAAGCGTGTTATCACAGACAACGAGAGGCTAAAAGGAAATCAACCATTTTTCTCTGAAGATACTATCCTTCCAGAAGAATAAGGCAAAGTCAATCCTGTGACAGTGACCTCTGGCAGATCTCCCCGCCCCACTCGGGGTCAAGGGTCACACAGGTGCTACTCGGGGAGTAACGGTATCAGTAGACACAATTTAGAAACTGCTAAAAACGCTACACAGTTCGTAAAATGGTAAGAACAAATAAACTCCCCTTATTGGGTTTCGAACCCGCACCCTGCGCAGTTAAGCTATTGCCAAGCGTTGGTTACCCACTAGGAAAAGCCACACGAGAGGCATCAAAAAGGGAAAAATCCACCCATTGTTCCTCTGAAAGATCACTATCTTCCCAGCGAAGAATAAGGCAAGTCAATCTGACTCATAATGTGATCCGCTTATGAGAACCGCTCACCGTGCTCCCCCACTCGGGGTCAAAGTGGTCAAGCTACATGGCACCATTATTACGAACTGTGAGCGTTTGTTAGCAGTTCTAAAATTTCGGTACTGATACCGTTACTCCCGAGTAGCCCACCCTGTGTGACCCTTGACCCGATCACGTGGCGGGCGGCGGAGATCATGCCAAGACGGGTCACTGTCAAAGATTGACCTTTGCTCGATATGTTCTTCTTGGAAACACAGTAATCTTTCAGAGAAAACTGGATAGATTTCCTTTAAGCCTCTCGTTGTCTATGGGTAACGGAAGCTTGGACTCACTCAACTCGCGAGGGTGCGGGCTTTACGAAACCCAATAAGGGGAAGTTTAATTGTTCTTACCATTTTTATCGGAACTGTGAGCGTGTTTTAGCAGTTCTAAATTTGTTACTGATACCGTTACTCCCCGAAGTAGCACCCTGTGTGACCCTTGACCGAGTGGGGGCGGGGAGATTTGCCAGAGGTCACTGTCAGGATTGACTTGCCTTATTCTTGCTGGGAGATAGATAATCTTTCAGAGGAAATGGTGGAATTCCTTGTTAGCCTCTCCGTTGGTTAGTAGTAACACGCGTAGCATACTAACACTGCGAGGAGTCGACGTCTCGAACGCGTACCCCGCTGAAGTAAGAGGAGTGTTACAACTTGTCATCTGCACTATTGCTCGGACCCGTATAGCCGGTGAGGCGTTGGGATCGACCAGTTCCTAGATATTTGTCTACGGTATCTCTTCATACTCACGACCTTCTACGTCCTCCTCGGTGACTGATATCAGCTCACCTGTAGGAACCCTTGATCCCGAAGGCATACGCGCGTGAGATCTGAGAGACTGAGCGTCAGCATGTCCAAGAATTCGACTAGCGCTCCAATTTCTACTCTGCGGTAGCATATATTATCTGAATCATTCAGAGTGACACAATGGGTGGATTTTCCTTTTTAGCCTTTCGTGGTCTAGTGGTAACACGCTTGCTATACCAACAGCGAGGGCGGTTCGAAACCAATAAGGGGAGTTTAATTGTGCGCCTCTCACGATCGCACCTAACCTACTGGCCCAGCAGAGCTTAAGCTTTATATCTATACCGCCGATCGCATGCAACTGCAGTGACGACCGACTCCCGTATAATACGTATGGGAGTCAAGTCACGAGCTACCCGCCAGCTAAAACATAAATCTCTGTGCTACAATATATCAGTATTAGACGCCGGGCCATCGATCCTTCGTTACTATAGATAGATATATACGCAGTAATCATACATAGCTCACTGAATTGCCTCTATAGTATATACCTATATATATATATATATATATATCTAAAACTCATTAAATTATATTAAAGCGAAAGTAATGTAACTTTAACTGCTGTCACCTCGTTACTCATAACATCAGTAGGAGCACACTCCTCCATCCACTCCGTATTAATTTTTTTTCCCGTAGACATTGAAAATCCTATAAACCAAGAAGTAAATAGATACTCAAAAATTTCATGACCTCAGAGAAAAGCGGGTCACCAGCTCACATGCAACATATAGGAGGGATATAATATAGTATTATATAATATATATAGATATTATAGTATATAGCTATATATACTCATAAGTATCTAATACCACCACTGTTACTATAAATTAGACCGCGTCATATTATAGACTTACCTCCTCCGTACCGTCGAAGATTGACGAATCCGCGCGATAGTACTATCCCGTAATCTACTGCGAGTCGTGTAAGATCAGCGCCGATGTCGGGGCGGCACATCATCACCTATCCTAGGGCTTACGCAATCTGGATTAGATAATTTGATTCGTAAAAATCTGTGCCTCGAGTGCACAAAGGGCCTACCGTGTGTGCCTGCAAGGAACGGCATAACCTGCCTATGACGTGGTGCAAACGGATGCAGCGCACCGAATTCCGGCCATCTGATTGGCATAGTCTGCCGCGGCATTCAGCTTCTAGTCGATGCTATGAACACTCAGCTGATATAGATACTCACTACGGCCCGTGCGTCGTGTAAATGACTGATGCCGTCACTAAGCCGTTATATAATTATTAAATATGATATACTTATTAGTGACTAGATATTCTAACATATATAATATATACTATATTATATTTATATACTATATAATATATAATGAATAATATACTACGAATATATATCATATTATAAAGATTAGCGGATTGATATATATACTATAGTACTATAGTATATATATTACTATATAGGCGGCTAAGACAACCCGCACCTCATAGCTTACGATATACTACGCCTAATAAGAACGTGCCTATAAACGCTATCAACTAAATAGCACACCAAGAGGATATAATTAGTAGTACTACTATTACTAATAGTAATAGTATATTATATACCCCTATATATATATAGCCTTATATATATATATATGTTGGCAGCCGCAAATGCTATCGACATACTTGACGCACTTCGCAGCAGGAGCAAATAGACTTTCTCAAGAAGCTAAGCCTGTGATAAAAAAGCCACAGATCATCTAATTGACCTCCCAATAATCAAGCCAACTATGAAAGCCGAAAAACACATTAACAAAACTATAAACACACAAATGTATGTTTACTTTACAATACGTTAGTAATTAGTAATTACTCCTTCAGTATCTATTGATTGATGTATCTTTTTCTCAGTTTTTCTCTTTGCACTACAGCTTAAACCTTTTAAACGTCGTCTTGCAAACACATAAGTTTTAGTTGTTTCATATTATTCGCAAGATTTAGGGGGGTGCCAAGTGCCCCCCCTGCACCCCCTGCCTACGCACATGTATAATAATATATATATTATATATAATATATATATATACTATCTATATATGATATATATATTATATAATAGTATATTATAATATACTATATAGCATAACTATATAGGACATAGAATACCGTTCTTCCCTATCGAATCTGCGAGAAAAGCCCCTACATTTGAAATTTATCGAATATACTATGAAATATTCGATACATGTCGTCCAACATTCATTTGACACACTGAAGCCACGAGAAAATGATAAATAGTGAGCCGAAAGTTATGAATTTCTAAAGTTAGACTGTAGCTCAACCGCATTCCTTAAGGCATGACTTAACCACTACGTGAGACAATACGGCCGACCCGCTCTCGCCTACGTACACGTCACTCACCGTGAGACTCAAGCCCCTACATATATAGTAGTACATTATGACCCGTATACATATATTACTACGTACTTCTTAATGACACCATCCTGTGTGCGTGCATAAATCCACAACCCGGCGTCACTCACCATGATTAGCGGCTATTCCTGATAGAAACACAAGCACCGCATGATCTATCTCGCACTGTTAATCGACAGATTCAATATAATATATAATATATATTATCATACTTATATACGGCTTCCATATATCTATATACCTACGTCATATATATTATATCACTGATAATATAAACCGTAGATATCCTACTTACTCACTATAACTATATATACTATCATCAGGCGCTAAGACGTTTACGCAGCATCGATTTGGCACAGATTTGTGCCAAATTTTGTATTTGCAGCAATGGCAAAAAGGAGTATACCCTTTTTAGGGGGCTCGAGCCGTATGGCTCGGGACGACAGCGGGGGACAGTTTCATCCCCGGGAGGGGATGCGTCGAAGGAACCCCCGCGACACCAAAACACCAAAGAGCGGGGATTCCGGAGACCATCCCCGGAGGGGGATTAGTCCCCCCCCCGCTAGTCCAATCCTAGAGGCCGAGAGACCCGGAATTCCTGACATCGGGGCGGTCTACCGGTGGGGCTATTTTGTTAGTTCTTTGAACACCGCCGTGAAAAATTTTATAAAAAAAAAACTTTTTAGCTCCTCTTCTAAGGTTTTCAAATATTAATTTTGCATGCGTTACATTTCTTGTTCGCTCTGAAAATGAAATTGTGGAATTTGCTAACACTTACAAAGTGACGATAGAAAAGAATTCAGTTTTATCTGAAAATATGACTACTATGCAGTCATCAATATAAACCAGCAGAAGGAAAGCGGAAGAGACAAAATTTGAGTTTACATTTTTTACAAGGTTTTAGATAGAGCGAGGAGATAAAGAAGCAAGATGATTACTGCGTTTTTCTTCTTTTTTTTCTTTGCATTGAGGAAAATGGATTTTGATAGTTTCCGTTGAAATGGTGAGAAAATATTGCTCCGAGTATCACTAATTTCCGATTTGTTGAACAATACCTATATTCTTTGCAGTTCTTTTTCTTTTTAACCAAAACTCAATTATTTAAGGTCACAGATTAAAAACACTACTTTGTTTCTTCCATTAACTTTATCCTTTATTTTCATTTAAAAGAGGTTGATCTGCGCATGTTTACAACAAGATCGTCTGTTCTAGTGTTACTAATGTTAGTCTAAAATATTCTGCCGAATTGCTTAGACCTTGTTGCCAATATATGATTAAATTTATTTATTTTGTTTATTTCCCGAATCTAGTAACTATTCTAAACTCTTTGAATATCTAACTAAAAATAAATACTACTCTTTGCCTAAATTTATCATTCTTCGTGATTTCACTATTCACCACAAAATATCCAGTCTCTCTGGATCTCAAAATATAGATGATCAACTTGCATACAATTTCTCTTTCAATAAAAACTATGACCAGATAATATAGCTTCGAACCCTTATCCCTGATGATCTTCTAGACAATATCAACACACTAAAACTTTTCTTAGCTTTAAAGCAATTTTATAAAGTCATTCTTTTCGAGCCTCTGGATTAATCCTATCATCCTCTTATCACTGTATCTTTCTTTTTTTCCTCCTATCATCAGCAGGAAAAGTCTCAACCTTTGGCGAGGAAACCATCTGTCGCTTCAGCGCTGCAAACTGATAGAACATACAGTTGTGTTTCTTTTGTTTTTTATTTTTAATGAACTGGTAATGATTCGGTTGGAGGTGTTCTTTGGATTATATAGTATATAATATAATACATATTTAAATATACGTATATATAATAGCTAGGCCAATTAAAGCTTATTCACCTCACAAAACTATATATATTATATATATATCAACTACTTTTATATTCCTAAAAATAAGTTGGAAACTAAGGTATAAGTATATCCTCAAATAATCTTGCTCAATGTTTATATATAGTATACATTTATATTATATATATTCATTATAATATATCACATATAATAAATCACACCTACATTATTAAATATATACACTAATATATTCATTATCTTACTACCCACATTATTTATTGATCTAATTCTATTTATTAACTATAGTTCAGTAACCTATATATATACCATCTACTACTACTTATATATACAAGGTTACTTACTACATTTAAAATATCATATGATTATAAGAGTAACCCTATCATAATATAATACACCTATTTGGAAATATATATAATATAAGATACATAAATACATATTATAATCTTATAATATATATAAATACTATATACTAACACATTCATACAATTTTAAGAAGAAATTCGTTGTCAGAATAGAGTTAACGATTAACTTAATGTCGTCCGTGTAACATACAAAATATAACACGCTAAAAAACAAAAGAAAAAAAAAAGGATGCCAAAAAAGGAAAATCGTAGCAAGCCCGGACGGTAAGGGTAACCAAACGTTCGGGCGTCAGGGTACGTTCTACATCAGTCCACGGTTAGGCCAGGCCAAGGACAATTTTGGTGGAGCCAAACCGGCGGTCACCTCTCCATGAAGCCTATACTGAAGATGCGTCAATTGCGACCCAGCCAGCCACCTTGGCCCTAAAAAGGGAATATGGGTAATAAGTTCGAATAAGTTAACAAAACATTGCCTGGGGCATCAATTAAACATTTGAAACATTCCAAAAATTACGAGGAGGAGGGTAAAAGTAACTAATGCTATAAGACAACAGTACGTGAATCACGAGTGTCCGAGGAGGCTGATGACAAAATATAGGGAGTTCGAAGGAGAAGATAGTCTAGGAGGATCAGACACCTCCGAGAGATGTAACTCAATCCCGCGACAGACACAGAGAAAGAATATAACACGGAGTTGCCATCTTCATTTAATACGAGACCCAAAGGAATGCCGACCAGTTACATATTAAGAGCCATCCATTCGGAATATTTTAGGAGTAAAAGAATCAGTATTCTAAAAGGACTGTAGTCTTCTCGTTGAATATTTGTTGAGGCGACATTAAAATGTGCCCCAAATTTATCAAGGTGTATTGCTATAGTAAGCTTTGCGTTAATTATACGAGTAAAAAGCGAACGACCCCAAATTGACTTAATATAATCTTAGAGTTGGCAGTACCAAAGTAATATAGTGCGATTATACGCAAGACCTTGTTTATACAATATCTATTAATGGAGGGTGTATAGCAGTAAGCCAGAGCGCAAGTAAGGAATAGAGGAATACTCCTGTAACCTTGTTTGGTGGAATATCCAAAAACTCAGATAAAAGAAAAACTGATTAAATCCTTGTATCATGATGGTCAACACTCTTTGAAAAATAATGAACGGATTTTTTCTTCCTTAGGGAAGAAAACATAAATTTATACAATATACTAGATTGTAAAAGGTACAGAATAGTCCAGTTTTTATTAAAAATTAATAATAGTCCAAAACATACAATAATATAATTAATGTATAAAGAATAACTCGGCCCGGGTCGTTTTGCGAATGATAGAACGCACAGACCACTAGTAGCATAATTCACACCAGAAACGATATTACTAACAACTCTAAGAAAAAAAGAAGAAGTAATTAAAACTACAACCGAATTTGTGCAAGATCATAAGGAAGAGATAGCACATATCAGACTAGGCTAACGGACGAAACCTGAACGTAGTCGACTCAAAAAGGAGAGAGTAAATCTTGAAGTTTAAGAGAGCCTAATTAAAGAAGTACCTAATTTGATTCCGGGACTGGACACAGTTTGCTGGGCAATCGTAGAAAAGAAATACATCTTACCTGATGCGTATAATCAGACTTTCATCAAATGTCAGAGTTTCGCAGTTAAAGAAAAACCTCAAAGTTGAGGAGTTGGTTAAGAAGAACTGTTGAAAGTATCATCATCTCTACACAAATGAAATGAAGCCAAAAAAGTTCTGATTTTCGTGGAAGAGCTGGAAGATAGACTAATTGAGGATTTGAGAGACGGAAGGGGTTTACTGTTTAAAATGATACTTCGTGGATGAAAATTGACATAATCGAAAAGGCAAGCCAAATCAATACAGCATCAAAGACTCACATGTGAGAAATATTTTGTGAATAAACCACGAGACAGGAGAGCAGACCCGTCTCTGGGAGGGTGATGGAGGAGAGAGAGAAAGTCAGAGAAGGGAGGAAGCAAGAAAATGATTCTTGCAGAAGAATCCTACATAGAGAAACATCGGTTCATGGGCTTTATGGCAAAAATGGAAGAAAGGATAGAACATATATGGAGATGGATTAAATAGCTATCAAGACTGATAGTAGGAGGGGGACGAGATGGTGCAACAAATTATTATCTGAAACCGAGCTAAAATGAATACATATTGCAGGAGAAATATCAGATGAGTAGGGGAGAACTACTCATAATGCCTAGCGATCCTTTCAGGAAAGGAGATTCAGATGTAAAACTCTTGAAATTGATGGACGCACACCTTTGCACCTCCTATCAGAGGGTGTAGGTATAATGGAATAAGATTAGAGGAATAGACTTGAAGGAAGCAACGAGTCTTGGGTTAAGTATAGACAAATTAATGAGAGGAGCGTGAAGCAAACATGGGATAGAGGAGCATTGAGTTCGACTATATTGGATTTTTGGCATTTATTATAATGGTATCATTGTAGAAAAGGCGCGGAAACGAGATTTCTTGGGGAGTTTCATCGATCTGGCGAGTGCTCCCATATAGCTTTCCTTCAGGTTTGAAGCGAAAGATCTTTGATTTATACCAAAGAGAGAGCAGCCAGAGGAAGAGAGGTTCCCGCCCGGGACACCCTTTGTGATCTTGGGTGCCCGCAAGTGGAGACAGTGGAGGCACACTTGCAGGAGATGAAAGGAAACCATAGAGGTTTGGCATGCCGAGACATCGAAACCTGGGGAGGTAGACAGCTTTCAATAAAAAACAGGAAAGAGGAAATGCTGTTGCCACTGACAGAACGTTAGCTCTACATCTAAGAGCTGGAGAATATATATACAAATATTATATATATTATATATGATATATTAAATATAGGTATAGCTTAATATATATATATAGTATACTAATATATATTTATGTAGTATATATATAATATGTAGTATATATAGAATATATATATGTGTGTGTGGTATGTATAATCATCACCCACCTTCCTCCCAAGACTGGGTAAGGTGCTATACATGCACAGGAAATGAAGAGTTGGGAAGAATATGACGCAAGGTCGAAAAGAAAGCCCATGCAGTTAACACCCTACTTTACACCCTTTTACGTGAAGAACCTCGTTGTAGTCAGAAAATGCCAGCCTAAAGAGCCTCACAGTATTCGACGGAGGCCGCTGCCACTGCTATGTCGTGGAGTAGGAGCGAATGCAGTCTCTTTCGCGGGTGTTTAATGTCTCTCCGTCTAGACGAGCCGGCGTCGGCGCCACTCTGACCGTTCGAGTGCGCACCGTGGTGGGGCTAGGCCGGGGGCCCACAACCTCCGTGCGTGGATAGTGCATGCGCGTCCATTGTATCGAGGGGGGGGGGAGGGAGCATTGATACACAGTCTACAAAATTATTTACATCTATTGATATATATAACATCAGTAAATTCTTGTCATAGTAGACCACGCGACGGGAGACCGGGGGCACAGTAAGAAAATCTAGAAGGAAGGGTCATGCGACATTGATATAAGAAAGCATTCACTCAGTAATAGGGTTCGTTTAATTTTTTGGTAATGGTTTGCCACTGGAGGTTATTGAGTGCAACTCAGTCAATCGTGGGCCTTCATCCCGTTGGCCGCAGGTGGGCCACAAATCCATACCCCCGTCACAAACCCAAGCCAATTCACTCCTGTTATGCACCTTTCTTCCGGGCCTCTGCCAAAAATCCACATTCTCTCTCTCACTCCAGGCATTGGCGCTTTTACTGACTCCATCCATTTCTTCGCTTTCCACAGCCGAGTTAGATTCCCCGGGCACACTCAACCATTATGGCATCCAATTAACCACCGAGCTTATCATCCATGCCTTGTGTCCACATGAACCAAACCATCCAACGTACTTTAATTTAATTCTCCTCACTTTAATTTACCCCCTTTTCTTCAAGACCACAGACGCCTTACACTCTGTGAAGACCGTCCTTTACTCTACTTTTAACGAATTTTCCTCCTCACTATCTTCTATGCCAGTCGCGACGGTACCGAGGGCCTTAAGATTGTCCATCTGAACACAGTTGTTTATATAGATTCTATAACCTCTTATTCCAGACCATAGTCTCCACTACCATTACATTAACACAGGTTAACAACATAACAATATATATATATATGTAATATATATATTATTATATATCGCTATAGCTATTATATATATATATATATATACTATATATTATATATATATAATATATATGATATATATATACTATAATATTATATAAGTAATAATATAGTAACTATATAGTATATAGTTCTATATATAGTACTATATATATATATATATATATATTATAATTTAAAATATATTATACTATAGTAACTTATCATAAATAATTATTTTTAATATATTTTATTATAGTATATAGTATATATAGTATATATTTGATATATTAACATTTATTAATTATTAAATTATTATACTAATAAAATCAGATATTTTTGTAAATATTTAAAATATTTTATTAAATATATTTATGTTTTCAACTGACCCTGAAAAGCAGTAAAAGGTCAGTAACGAGCCAGTCGCACACAACACCCCTAGTGATCCCTTCCAACCCTTAACACAGCATTCTCCCGTGATAAATTGATTTCTGCTTCATGTCATATAATACTAGCCCGTTCATTGATTTGTATTCAACAAATTCAAATGTTGTGATAAAACAACATAAAAAAGTTCTCCTCGCAGAAACACATATCCATAGCTAATCTTGGTGTAAATATTTATTTAAAAACTTTGTGACTTTTCATGTAATGATATTTGTTTGGACTAAAGATCACAAGAAAAACGATAACAATGTATATATATTTATATATATATATATATATATATGGATATCCCTAAGATAGATATAACTATACTAGTAGTATATATACTATATAGTATACATATATATTATTATATATAGTATTATATATATATAATGATATATATATAATATACTTATTATAATAAATCAGTATTATATTATATAATAATACTATATATATATTATATATAGTAAATATGATATAACAGGGCTATATATAGATATATAATATATATATAACTATTATATAATACTATATATTATAGTATATAATATATATACTTATATACATATAAAAATGGGATATATTATATGTATATATATATAAATAATTATACGCCTACTTATAGTATATATATTTATTATATAATATATGTATATATATAATATTATAGTATATATATATATAATAATAATATACTATAATATATGAGTATATATAAGTACTTATATACTATATTATATACTATATATGAATATATAGTATATATATTTTATATCATGAGTTTGATTTCAAAGTGGAGAAGGTTGCGGCTCAGTGGTTTGCTCTGCTTGTGATTGTTTGTGTTTTGTTTTTAAAATGTTTTTGCTTTCAAAGAGGCTGTCGTTGTTAAATTTGCTTTAATGTGATTCGTATTTTAATGTCATATTGTCTAGTATTTTTTATATATAATTTATAAATTACTGACACGAATTAGCGCTTTTTAAGAAAACCTTAGATGGAAAGAAACATAACCTAATCTTTCCGAACATGCCCGAAAATCGATTAATGATAGTTGTTTAGTGTTTTGAGCTTTTTAATACGTTTTTAAGTTTTTTTTACGTTTTAATTTATTCATTAATGCAGCTTTTAGCTTTTTTTAAAGTTTTAATAATATTATTTATTTTTTGTAATTTAGTGTGTGTGTGGTGGTGTGTGTGTGTGTGGGTGTGTGTGTGTGTGTGTGTGTAGTGTTGTGTTTTGTGTGGCGGAAATTCAAAGGGGTTCTTTTGGGTGGGGCTGTGTATCGGTCGATTGGTGTGTGTTTTCTGGTTCGTTGTGAGGTGTTCTGTTTTGATGGACTGGAGCAGAGAATGATTGTAAAGGGGCGGGCGGGGCGTTAGGCTGGGGTTCTCTATTGACTTTGCTGAACGTTTGTCGGCCATAAGCTAACCATGAATCTCGTGGACATATCCCCCGATCGCTACACTCTCCTACTAAACGTTTAGTTACGTGTCTGAAGGACCTACGCCGCTAGCCAGGAGATTTCTTTTGCCAAAGAAACTTACATATCTTCCAACCAGTGGCGTATCCAGGCACGGAATTTTTTTTTCGGGGGGGGCCAACCAAAAAAGGTTCCTTTATATATATATAGTATATATATATAATATATATATATATATATATTATATATTATATATAATATATATTATATGATATAATATATTATTATATATAGTATTATATATATATATATATATATATTAGTCTATTAGTATAAAACCTAGCTAGTATATAATATATAATGCAATGGACGAAAATGGATTAAATTCCTCAGAACTGTGAAGAATTTCATATGAATTACTAAATATCTTACCCTAAATTTTGTTAATTTAATCACACTGACATGAGAGTGAGCAGAAGTCTGAGATAACATCTTCAAATTTTTTATTTCAATTTTCAATTTTTATATATTAGAGGAGGGCAAAGTCCAATAGTCCCCTTTCATCTTCTATAGTACGTTTCTCAAGTAGAGCTTTTCAGAAGTTCCTAATGGTTGAAGGAAGCTCTTTCCTGTTCCATACTGAAGCATTAAGACAAGGGTATTGCCAGTAATTTGCAACAAGAAATGTAATGATTTGGAAATTGGTGACTGTGCGTAACAAAGAAACTTAGTAGATTAATTGCGGTTTTTTGGGCCGAACCGTGTGCTGTGCGATGCACTTTCAGACTTCCAAATAACAAATCCATTATGCCTGTTATACTAAAGTCTTCTTCATTTTGGGCTTTTCGAGATCCTTCCTTTGTAAAATAATGTACAAAAATTCTTTATCTTCTTATATGGCACATTACACCCGTTCGGTATGAACAATTGCCTAGGAACATTTAAAAAACCCTCTCCCTAAATGCTGATATTAAATTTATTCCTTTATGGTATAAAAATGGATTGTGTGATAATAAGCTCTGTGGGTTGGAAGTTAGGAGAATGTTGGTCTTAAGTTTCTGGGGACATCTTGGTTAATTCTTTCGGGTAACAACAATTTCAATACTTCAGGTGTACTTCAGATTCAAGATGCGCTTTTTATCGAACATTCCTTGCTCAAACATAGCTGAGAGATTCTAGAATGTATGCAGAAGTTTAGATGAGCTTTCTCTGTGGTTTCTAAGTTTAAGCGTTAACCTAAATGGATTTACGAAGATTTGTTCCTGACGGCGACGAACTAATATAAAATAAATGACAAACTTAAACTTGCAGCTTCGGAATGCTTAAAGTCGACAAATATATGGATCCTTTGACGTTCTAAAATCTCTTTTTTTTTTATGTGTCTAGAACGAAAGATTCTGCGGGACTTTCAGGCCGGGGGGGGGTGGGGGGCTGAGCAGCGGGGGGGGCGGACTGGGTGGCGTGGGGGTGTGCGGCGGGGGCGGGGGTGGGGGGGGGGGGAGGGCGGGGGGGGGTGGGGGGGGGTGGGGGGGCGGCGGGGGGGGGGGCTTGCGGGCGGGCAATAGAATTAAGAAGGGGGGCATGGCCCCTTCCCCCTGGCCCCCCTAAATACGCCACTGCGTCACTCACAACTATAACCTTTTCTTCTATAATTTAGACAAAATGGTGGAGTCTGTGCCTATATAAACAGTAACACTTCCTGTGACACGTCTTGAGAATCTTGAAATCGTGCCTAATTTCGATGTTCTGCTCGCTGGCTTCTAAAAATCTTTCTCGCCTACTACTAAACCATTAGTCGTTGTGTTTCTGCTACTGCGTAAATCCTAACGGAACAGATTTTCACGCATTCCCCTTTTTGAATATCTTACTACTTCTCTCAAGACTGTTATATCTTCTTCCCATCCAAATGCTGAGATAATCTATTTAGGTGATTTCTTCAACGTACATCACACTGATTGGGTTGCGTCGTCGTCTCATACTGAGTGTGCAGGTTGGGGAGCGAGGCAAAAACATTCCAGTAGTCTCCAACGATCTTGGAACAGTTTTAATTAAAGAACCTGACAACATATACCGTATACGCAGATCGTCCTAACACCAGATTCTTTGAAAACCACGCTTGATATTAACTGTTTCAACAAAGACGCACTACTTTACGCCGCTTGGTCCCTCTCTCGATATAGAATTACACAGGAAAAACATACCATTCCCCCTCCTAATCAGGTAACTCCTGAGGAGCCACAATCTTAGTAGCTCTATAAATTATGTAGAAACGTTTGTTCCCGCAGCTCCAGCACCAATTCCCGCAAACGTACTTTCTTCCCTGGCAGCTTTAATCTGGCTAAATTGGGTGGGCGGTTGCGGTCGTTTCTTTGCTAAACTATGCTTGGAGTGTGTCAATGCATGCTTTGACTCGGAGGACCGGCTTCGGTCACCGCTGAAAAGAAGGGGGTGGGAGCCGTAATCGTTGAGGGGGTAATAGCGAGGTTCCATGAGTGCCAATCCTTCAAACTAAACTTTTTCTCCTACAAAATCCATGGTTCGATGGGGGAAGTTCTCGCGTCCATTCAGTGATG
>JABUQX010101938.1:15000-17611 GCA_015478945.1 Trachelipus rathkii | reverse complement strand
TGAACCAAAAACAGAGAACAATTCCAATCTGATCGAAATCAATTATAAAATTAAGGTAAACAAGCCTTTGACTTGCTCCTAACGGAGCAAGACTTGTCCCTGAGGACGTGCTACGCACGCGCAGAGGGCTCGCTTCGCTCGCCCGAGGAAACCAAGCCGAAAAAACTCATGATGACAAAATTGTAGTGAAAACAGTTACATTTTTCGTGCTGTTTATTTTTAATAGGATATAGATAAAAAAGCAAAATTAAAAAATAATTTATTAATAACAACTTTTCATTAAGAATATAGAAATCCAAAATGTGGCCGGACCGTAATGGCGAAAGGATGGTAGTTTCAAAAATATGTTGCTCCACATCATTCAACAAATCGATACGAATTTGGAACGTTTTTTTGCATGTTTAAAATTAATAGGATATAGATAGATGAGTCAATGACGAGTAGACAGCAGAATGCCGTATCAGTCTATGAGGACTCGACCCTCAAAGTGCAGACGCCACTCGTATACCAACGGCTGTTAATAATTTCAATTTACAATTTTGCATTCGTATTTGCTTTTTCCATGAATTTTATTTTTAATGGTAAGTAGATTTTTTAATTAGTTTATAACATCTTATACAAATGAAATAAATCTACCAGGAAATAAAAACATGAATTGTTTAGTCAAAATTAATAAATATTAAAACGTATGAGAACAATGGAAAGCGACACAGACCGATGTACCAATTGTGATCATTAAAAATACTCTATTATACACCTGCAGGAACCACCTGTGCCTCTGCTGATACGAGGTGATGTTTATGGAAGAGCGTACCATAATTAGGCAATATATAATATATATATTATTATATATAATATATATATATATATATATATATATAGCTATATAAGATATATATATATATAATATATATAATATCATATTATATATATATTATATATACTATATATATAAACTACTATTTATATATATATATATATATATATATATATATTATATGCTATATATATATATACAGTTAACCACCACCGCTCACGGGCAGAGCCCCTAATCTAGGAAGAGGTGTTGCCCAATTTTTAAGTCTGAGCAAGACGGAGTTAAGAAAGAACAACAGGCACACACTCACACACGCCGACCAGTGACGAACCTGGGTCTCTCGCTTAGTTGGGCGAGTGCTCACGCTGAGCTACCGGACGTTATTTGGTATTTGATCTATTCCTTCTTGAACTATGCGGGATTGTGGCTCTTCTATATAATATATATATATATATATATAAATATATATATAATATATATATATAACTATATACTTATATATACTATATATATATAGTATATATATATATATACCATTATATTATATTATATATATATATATATATATTATATTATTACATATATATAATACATATATTATATATATAATATACTTATATATATTATATATATTAATATATATATATAATATACGTATATATATTATAATTATATATATATATATATAATGTATATACTATATATATATTTATTTAAATCATAGGAAGTGTGTTTTGAAACCCACTGGTTATGCACATGTCATTGCTCTATGTTACCTCCTGGTTTACAGTATTAACCAACCATTAGGTCTAGCAACACCCCATTTCACAGGGAATAAGAGGCGTACAGTTAAAAAATTTCAATCTCTAGAGGACTCGAACTTCTTACCGTTTCATTTATCTGAAAGGCTGTCGTTGATGTTTAGTTCGAGTCCTTGCACGGGGAAATTTTCAAGTTATTTTATTGCAAATTTTCCCATCAATTGTGTTTTCCCTGTCCGCCTTGCTTTATTTTTTTTGGCAGTGCTCAATGTGATATATATAGATAGTATACTATATATATATATATATATATAATATATCATATATATATATAGTATATATTATATCATATAATATTTAATAAATATTATATAATATATACTATATATATATATTCATAGAAGTGAGCTTGAAACCCCTGGTTATGCCACATGTCATTGCTCAATGCACTCCTGGTTTACAAGATAAGATTAGCCAAACCAATGAGTCATAGCTAAACGCCATTGGGCACAAGAATGAGGAGGGAATAAAAATTTTTAATTTATATAAGACTTCGAAACCTTCGATCTTTTCATTGTGCTTGATGAGTCTGTTGTTGATGGTTCGAGTCCATGCACAAGTGAAATTTTCAAATTTTTTTTTTTGCAAAATTTGTTCCATCAATTGTTGTTTCCATGTCCGCCTTGCTTTACTTTTTTTTGACATGCTCATGTAATCGATAAAGCACCTTATCGGATGCCATGGCTGTCCAGCCAGGTTTCCAAGCTCCATTTTAGATGATTTAAATATGCTACCGAATTTCATAACAGGCAACATCGAAGCAGGGGACATGGAAACTGTTCTGAGATTCTTTATTAGGACAACCAGTGGTAGAGCCTCATGTACTATTGTCTAAACAGCGAAGCTGTAGTTGTCGACTTTTCTAGTCCTGCGTTCGTAGTGATATATATATATATATATATATTATCATATATATATTATATATATATATATATATATAATATATATATATATATATATATAACTATATATA
>JABUQX010101938.1:7500-10000 GCA_015478945.1 Trachelipus rathkii | reverse complement strand
ATATATTATATATATATTTATACTAAATATATATATATTATATATATATATATATACTTATCATATAATATATATATATATATATATATATATATAATATTATATATATATTAATATTAGGTATATATATATATAAATATATATATATATATATATATATATATATATATATATATATATATATATTATATATATAGTTATATAATATATATATATTATATACTATATATATATAAATATATATAATATATATATATATATATATATTTATATATATAATATATATTATATATATAACTATATACATAATATATATATATATTCAAGAAGTGAGCTTGAAACCCTTGGCTTATGCCACATGTCATTGCTCAATGCACTCAGGTTTAAAAGATTAGCCAACCATACTCAAGTAACACCTCATTGGTACAAGAATGAGAGGGATTAAAAATTTTAATTTCATAAGGACTTGAACCTTCGATCTTATTGTCTAACAGTGACTCTGTTGTTGATGGCTCGAGTCCATGCACAAGTGAAATTTTTCCAATTTTTTTTTTTTTACAAATTTGTTCCATCAATTGTGTTTCTATGTTCAGCCACTGCTTTACCGTTTTTGGTATGCCTCATGTATCTATAAGCCCCTTAGCGGTGATGCCAGGATCTGTCCCAGCAGCGGTTTCCAAGCGTCCATATTTATTGATTAAATAAGCTACGAATTGTCATAATAGCTACATCGAAACAGGGGACATGGAAACTGTTCCGAGATTCTTTATTAGACCAGTGGTAGAGCCTCATGTATATTGTCTAACAGCGAAGCTGTTGTCGACTTTTCTAGTCCTGCGTCGAGTGATATATATATATATATATATATATATATATATATATATATATATATATATATATATATATATATATATATATATATATATATATATATATATATATATATATATAATTTGTTGAATTTCCGTGCTTGCTCAGCTATCACTGATTGAGTCTTATTTAAGATTGATATGAATCTTTATCTTAAATAATATTAAAAGTTTGTTTTTTTGATACAATATTTATTTATTTTTTTTTCACAAGTATACAAAATCCCGAGTTAATCTTTTCTAAAACCCTCTTTCTTAAGAATTTTCAAAATCAAAATTTTTAAACTAAAGCATGCGCATCTATATTTCATTATATCATTCTATATTTCTTTATTTCTATCTTTCATTAATCGAAGGTGTAATTGATAAACCGATGACGACCTTCCCACAATTTAGGTATCTATGCAATATTTGAACTATTTAAATAAAATTAAAAAAAAAAAAACAAGATTTGAAGATATATAGGAAATTTTAATGGCAAGAAAATAGCTTTAACTAATTAATGAAATACATATTGAAAAATCATGTGAAATATAAAATAATGGAATATTTCTAAAACATTGTGTTAATTGGTACTTAAAAAATATTTCACCCTACGTGAAAAGTGAAATAATTTATTTAAAAACTATAAACATGTTATATATAAATATATATATATATATATATATATATATATATATATATATATATATATATATATATATATGGAAGGGGAGCATAATGACAATAACTAATATATATATAATTTTTTTTTAAAGTTAACCCAACCTCTCACGGGCTGAGCCCTAATCTAGGAAGGGGTGTGCCTAATTTTTAAGTCAAGAAAGAACTGCAAACACATTCGACCAGTGACAAACCTGGATCTCTCGCGTAGTTGGGCGAGTGCCCCACCATTGAGCTACAGGACACTATTTGGTGTTTGATTTTTTCCTTCTTGAACTATGGGAAGAAAATCTTCATATATATATATATATATATATATATATATATATAGATATTATATTATTATATAATATATATATATATTTATATTATATATATATTAATATATATAACTATATATATATTATATATATAATTCATAGAGGTTTGCTGCTGAAAACCCGGTTATGCCACATGTTCACTGCTCTATGCTCCTGGTTTACAGGATTAACCAACCAATAGTCTAGCAACCACCCCATGCACAGGAAATAAGAGGAGTTTTAAAAAATTTTCAATCTCAAAAGGACCGAACCTTCGATCTCATTTATCTGAAAGGCCTCTTGTTGATGGTTCGAGTCCTTTCACGGGTGAAATTTTTCCAAGTTTTTTTTATTGCAAATTTGTCCCATCAATTGTGTTTCCATGTCCGCCTTGCTTTACTTTTTTTGGAAGCTGATTTAATTTATTTATTTATTTACTTATATATATATATATATATATATATATATATATATATATATATATATAAAAGATATATAAACCTAGATATTTAAATATATATATTATATATTTATATATAGTATATATATATATATATATAATATATATATATATATATTCATAGAAGTGAGCTTGAAACCCCTGGTTATGCCACATGCCACTGCTCAATGCACTCCTGGTTTGCAAGATTAACCAACCATCGTCTAGCA
>JABUQX010101937.1:0-17111 GCA_015478945.1 Trachelipus rathkii | reverse complement strand
AGACTACTATTGAATCTTTAAAAATTGAAATTACATTTTTAAATCGCAAGTGTACTTTATATATATAATATATATATATAAATAATATATTAATTAAATATATATATATAATATATTCGATATATATATAATTATATATATTATTATTTATATATATATATAGTATAATATATAAATTATATAATATATAATATATATAATATATATATAATAATAGTATATATATTATATATATATAATAATTTAACATATATCTACAGTATACCTGATATATAATATAGTATTAAATATATAAGATATATTAGTCACCTCTCCTATAAACCTACTAATAATAAATAATAGATAATAAGATATATTATAAATCGGAAGGCCTGACCTATGTATATTGCGAAAACGCCGTTAATACCGATAGTAAAAAACAATTGATAATTTCCCATCACTGATATGTTATAATAAATATAATATATGTAATTATAAGTAAATATATTAATATATATATATATAGAGTAATATTATATAATATATTATAATGATTTAATATTATATATATATAGTATAATTAATAGTATAATTATATATTAACTAAGTATTAAACGTCTTATAGAGCGGTATGTAGAAGATCCTTCCTTTTACGGCACTATCACAATGTATGAATAATGTGAGTAGAGTCCTCATACTATACAGTAGCACCTCACACAATAACGGCTATATACTCATACTAATGAACGCGTCGCGCGTAAAGAATGCCCTCTTCTATCCTCACACTCGTACTCCGCGCTATAAACTACTACCAGTGATAATACTAGAGCTGTGACTGTAATATCCTATAAAACATTTTAATTCCTAAACAAACTGCTTTACAGCGTATTTCGATGCATGCGGTCCAATCTATTTACAGTCTTTCGTGCGTTTTGCTATATCTCGCCAAGTTTTTTTACTAAAAATAATTCAAAACTTCGCACTACCCCCCACTGACCTCTTAACTTCAATCTATAAGTAACTGGGTTATATGACCGAAATTAGAACTGTACTTAGTAATGTAGCGGTGATGTGAACTTTATGATGCAGTAAACTAGTTTGAACATTATAAGCTGAAAATTGATGAGACATGTCAATATGATTACAGTACAGGGTAAGAGGGAAGGATTGAGGTGGTCTGTCTCTTTTACGGGATAAATTGTCCCAACCTGAGGAAGTGCCATTGCCATGTTATCAAGAAGTCTATCTCGAAGATGAAGACGGCACTCTGAGACAGGTCTCTTGTTGTCCATTCTCAATATACACGAACTTACTGTAATGGTATTTCTGGCACCCGTACCCCTTCAATAATTCCTGTGGAACCGAAAGGCCCTCTTTGTTCTGGCCTGGCTCCAACCGTGGAGATGCCACGTCGTAGATTGCTATCACTCAATGGACCATCATCTTTCATTACCCGGTCTGCGAAGCAAAACGGCCGTCCCGCGTAACGGTTGTTTGTAGACTCCATCAGCACGTTTCGCGCCTGTGAGTGTGATAATGTTACTGCAATTAAGGTTTATTTAGCCCCACCTTCTGTGCAACGATGGATTGACAAACGTGACACCGTTCCGGATTCAGCGCTCAATGACTGGGTTGCCAATGATGCCCCACTGAAAGTCACTCATGAAGCCAACCACGACCGCGCACGCAACTGCCTCATGTAATGTTGTCCACGGCAATATGGCACCAACGCACAGAGCTGCTCCCCTTGGTCTAGAGTGGGCGCTTTTTGTCCCTCAAACGGACACCGTAAATAAACATTGTCGGGAATTTTTAAGCAGAATTTATAGGTCTCTAGTTCCTTCGGTGGGCAACTCGGTTGAATTGGGTGTGTAATCCATTAACTGTTGGCATAATGTACTAACGAATATAATTATACCATCGATAAAACATCTATTGTGCCACTAATTTTCCTCTCTATCATCTGTCGCGTATAATAGTTCAGAGAGGTAATTGATATTTTATATATGTAGTAGCATTAGTAGCTCGGTTCCTCAAAGTTTTGCTCGCACTGGCACTACTGCGTAGATTTCAACATGGTCCGCGCGCACACACGTTCAAATAGATAAAAGAGTGTCCGTTAGTGTAGCAGATGCCTCTCGAGGGACACTGTGTCATGCTGCTCGAGCGAACGCCATGTCAGATCTTTTACGTCGTTCTAGTTATTCTCTCTCGTGACCAATCGGTTTTTGATGACGCGGTTTCGTTATTTCAGTAATTCGAATCTATATCTAGAATGAATCCGTCGATGGCCGATTGCGATTTTTCAAGCTTATACCGGTTGCATGGCAGGCGAGGGTCCTGGGGGCATTTTATGCACCGATCCAGAACGGTCGTACCTCCTACATAATAATCGCCAAGATGTTCTATTGCGACTGCAAGTATTTAGCTACGGCGTTAGCGTGTACGAGAATCGCCATCCTAGACTATGCAAAAGACTCCTTAGTACTGATACATACTCAGTTTAAAGTATTATCATACCCAAGCTAATGAAAATCTTAACTTTAGATAATTAAGCCAAATATCCTACCCGCTAATATATATACTGTCAGTGATATTACAACCGTTCTCATTTACGTACAATATAGCTCTGTATTATATATGTAATATAATTGGCCCAATTCTGAGGAGGGTCTTTGAAAAAGACTGACTCTGGACACATTATCCCGTAAACAGTACAACTAGCCCATTTTCGCCTAGATATAGTGTAGTGATATTATCGCAAACGTAGGTTTTAGCTCAGAAATCAGTACGCAAATGCCTAGGTATTTCGCTACACTATACCGCCTACTATCTCTACCTTAGTGTGTTTCATTATGTATTATTAAATTGGACGTACGTCACTCCATATAGTTATCAGTAACGCCGCCAAATTATGTTTCGTATCGATAGGCTACGTCGTACGATACTATGAGCTATGATAACGCATTGTGTTAATTTTAATCACTCACACCGCACCTTCAATTGATGATTTACACACGCATGCCATGGTTGATCTATCACATAAGATACACTTTCCGATTTTATATGTCCAGCTCTCATTCACAGCCAGCCGTACTTCAATAAAAACGGTCCATTCATAACTGACCAAGTCGTCACGGCGCGTGGCTACTTGCCCTATGCCTTTCGCCATACGTGTAGCCTCCTGAGGTCTCGATGATAAGTTCAACCCAGCAGCACGATCCTTTGCAATGCACATTGTTGCACTAAATACACTCAAAACAACTATAAACGTTACCGACCTGAGTGTCACAATACCCGTACCCTCGGCACAGATTATTATGTTGGAAATCTTGAGTATACGCACTCACCTAATCTTAGCTTCGAGTCTTAACGGTGGGTCAACCTCCCTTTTCTTGTTTTAGTAGTGATGAGCTAAATATCACACACTGAAGGACCATAATTTCTATACTCAGCATCCCCCACCCCCATAACACCCCTTATTCTTTCTAACCAAATACGCTTAAAGTTGAATTACGTGGAGTTAATCATATTACCTTAATTATTTATTAGCATATGACAGGTCCCTATTAAAATTATCACCCCTCACCCCCACCACTCCCCAAACATACCAATACGCCAACGTGTAATACTGTGTCTCTGATCCTTGTGAATTAGTGTAAAATTGGCATAATTATAAAATTCACAGCGTTATTGTCCTTTTTGCTAACCTGGGAGTTAGAGTGACAATAATGAAGCCAGTTATTAGTGTTGAACGTAATTTGTATGATAGATTAGTACATTTATATATAAGATATTATATATGTATTAATATAATTATATATATATGAGTATATAAATACTAATTAATAATATTTAATATATAATATGATCTAAATAACTATATATATAGTATTATATATGACTAATATATCTAGTATCTACCTAATAGTAGATATATATTAATAAATGTAAATAATATTAATATTATTATATTAAATTACTATTATATATATAATATATAGTATATATTATATATATATGTATAATATATGATAATATAAGGATAATAATAATGAAATTAATAAATATATAATGATATAATGTTACATTGTGGCCGTAGTTTTTTGAGGGGGGGCCAGCGGGCGGCCATTGGTTTTGAGTACAGAGGCCTATAGCCTCCCCCGGCGGGGCACCCCCGAGAATTTATTAGGGACCAGGTCGGAGTAAAAGATGAAATTTAAGAGATCATATCGCGTATTATGGTAAATATAAATTGAAGATGGAGGGTGTTGGTTGGTAATATGATGGTATGGTGGGTAGGTGATGTGATTAGTTGCGTATGTCGCTGACGAAGTCAGGAACTCATAAGCTCGTTAAGTCCTTTATGTAAGAAGGAAGCTTCTGAGTAGGTCGATGAAGAAAGAGGAGAAATTGCCTGAAGAACGAGGGGTAGTTACCGAGAACGATGGGCATTTATTCATATAACCCTACATAAGAATTTAAGTCTACATAAAATAATTATTCTATAAGGATTTGTAATATATTTGGTGTGAGATCGATGCGATCGGATGTTGGTAGAGGGAGAGGGAGTTTTTTGTAGTGTGTGGGTTTGGATGTAGAATCATGTGTTGATAAGGAATATATCTTCCTTGGCAAGTTTATGGGGGTAGTGGCCATTGACCGAGCGAGATGGGGTGGGGAGTAGTGGTGGGAGGTGCCAGGTGAGATTTGTAGAATATAGTAAAAATGAATATGGTTGCGTAACATATTTTCTCGACAAGGAAGGAGTCGGCGGAGGAGGGTAGAGTGGCGCTAGCAATTTGTAATAGAGTTTTAGTGGTAAATAGAGCAGTCGTATTGATGATGTTGATTGAAGTTGAGAAATGGCATTCACAGCATCAGATTTTCCAAAGAGAAGAGAAAGCTGGGGCGGGCGAAGTAGACTGGCGTATTTCTTGGGTCGCACGATCAGCAATTCCACGAAATTGATGTCATGCTATGCAAAGTCTTACTCTGGAAACAGTGGGGGTGGGGGGTAATTTTGACCCGGTCTTACCTGTGCTGGGTGGTACAGTGTAGGGGGACGAAAGAAATGAAGTGTTGCAACACAGTGGGTGAGTCGGCCTCGGGGGGCGGGGGGGGGCGTGATTTGCGATACATCGACGACTGTGAAAAAGCGTCTTGACTGCGCGTAAATAGTATCCTAGATTAAGCATTTCCTCCCAACCGGGTGTGCATAAAGACTATTCTTTTAAAAAAAAAGTTTGTCGTATTGTTATATGTAAACTTCGATCCCGTGGTCGCTGTTGGGATTGGCGGGAGGTGGGTTTTGAAAGTGTATGTCGAATACGGGGTGGGGAGGGTGTTTCAAGGAAAGGGATAGAGTGGGGAGAGGAGCGGGGCGTCGATTTGTCAGGTTGGGGAGGGGTTGGCGAGTGGAGGCGGTGGTGCAGAGACCAGGGGAGTTAACAGGGGAGGATGAACGAGCGAGAAGTGGTGTGTGAGAATGAAGTTGGATGAGACGTGGGTAGGAACAAAATAAAAGAGTTAGATTTATATATTAGATTGTGGTTATGTGGAGGTGGAAAGAGTTTTGTTAATCGAGGAAGGCTTCTGAAAAAATCGCTTGCTTGGAGATGGAAGTGGACGGTATTGAGTATGAAAAGAACTTACTGCGATACTTACCCTCCTCTACATACATTGAAAAATATTTGGAAAATAAAGGACTGAATGATTGTTATCTACAGGGACTTTGCTGCGAGACTCCATGCCCTCGCATCAAGATTAAACAATTAGTTAAATGATTTTAGTATACGTATATAAACTTATTCCATTTTTTCTTAGAAATTTAGGGCCTTATTCCATCACATTTAATATATAAATAATATATGAGTATATATAAATAATATATATATATACTATTATATATATATATCTATATGACTATTATATATATATAGTTATATATAAAATAACTAAATATATATATATATTTATATTATTATATATATAGTATATAATATCATGATATATATAATTAAATTATCGTATCTCTGTAATAATATAGTATAGATATTATATATATATATATATATAATAATATATATATAATATATAATACTATAGTATATACACAGTATATATTATCATAATATTATATATATATATATATAATAATATATATATATATAATTATACATACTATATTATAATATAATATATATATAACTAATATAATATATTTATATATATATATAATATATGTATATATATTTATATTATATATAAAGATTTCGGATACGCCGTCGTATAATAAAAAACTGCAGCAGTAACTATAATAGTATAATATATAGATTGATTATTAGGTAGGTATGATGTAGGTGAGGAGGGTGTGGTGAAGTATATGTGATACTTTAATATTAATATATCGAATATATGTTATATATATATATAATCATATATTATAGATATATATATTATTTATATATATAATTATATATATATATATATATTCAATTATATATAATTTACTATATAAATATATATATAATTATATCCAATAAATAAAATTAATTTAATAATTATTAGATTTCTACTTAAATATTAAACTTTAATTAAATTTAAAATTGATATTTTTACTTATTAATTAAAATAAATTGCTTTTGGGAAGATGGATGAGCGGTTGACGCACGGTGGCGAACGGGGAGGAGAATGAATCAGTATTATTGCTTTTTTTTTTGTTATTCTTGATGGTTGATGATTTTTTTTATTTATGTTTATGCTACATACCTCAAGATGAGTTTATGTTATTAAATTTTTATTTTCAGTAATCGAATCTGTAGGTCCTAGTATCTAGAAGAACTAAGAGTCAGTTAGAAGAGAAAGATATAGTGAGGTGGTCTCTCCTTAAGGAAGGTACACTACAGATCTGATAAATGATAAAATATTAAAAGAATTTAGATACGACCCCTGGTCTAAGATATTGTCAGCGTATGTCAGTTGTGTACATTCATCTTCCAAAAACGGAAATTACATTTGTAGATCTATTTATGCGTATATTATATTATATATTCTTTACACTACATCCATCACTGTTACACACCACTAAACACACTAATACACCCTTCTCTCTCTATTCCATACCTACACGACTAAACACAACACATACACACACTATATCATATAGCGAGATATGATATTTTCTCTATTTACTCCTTGTGTGTGGTCCAGGTTTTAACCGCTCAGAAGTGGCAATCAGTTAGAGGAGATGAAGAGTAGGAGGTGAGAGAAGAGAGAGAAGGCAGAGGAGTATGAGACGAGAGAGAGAGAGAAGAGTACTTTTTTTTTTTTTTTTTTTTTTTTTGTTGTGTTTTAATGGAAAATGGACTGACGCAAACATACACACAGACCTATACACACAACAAACACACACCCGCCTCGCACGACATTAACGATTAACCACACCACACCACCACACAAGAGAGGAAGAGAGAGGAAGAGAGAGAAAGAGAGAAGTATGTAGGAAGAGAGAGAAGAAGAGAGTGAGAGAAGCCGCACGCACGGAAGAGAGAGAGAAGAGAAGAGAGAGAGAGAGAGAGAGATAGATAGGAATGTGGACAATTATTTTATGATACTATCATCACTACATTGTATGTTTTGAGAGAGAAAAGAAAAAGAGAGAGAGAGAGAGAGGAGAGAGAGTAGATGAAGAGAAGAGAGAGAGATAAGAGAGAAAAGAGAAATAAAAATGAGAATGAGAGAACGAAGATAAAGGAGAATGTAGAGAGCAGAGAGAAATCTAAGAAGATATGATAACTATAGATAAATGAGTATTAGTATAGAAAATATAAGTATATGATGATGACGAGAGAGATTTAAAGAGATAGTATGAGAAATATGAGAGATTAAGAAGATTAGATATGTATTATGTGTACCTCGTGTGGATTAAGTTTAGGTGATGGCCAAGACTATGGATAAAACATTAAGCATCTTTACAACACAGTATATTATATATATTATATATAATAATATGTAATATTAATATAATACTATATATTATATATATATATATATAATATATATAATATTAATATATAGATATAATATAATATATAGTAGTAATATAATATATATTATTATATAATATTTGATATATATAAATATTACTATATATATAATATATATATATATAATATATATTGATTCGGTCCCACCTAACTGGGACCGGTACTCCTTTACCTTTATGTTCGGTGATTATTGCTTCAATGGAAGGATCCCTCCGAGCACACATGAGAAATGTAGAACGGAGGTGACTCTCTCTGGAATGGAGGAGTTCATTCCAAAGGACTTCAATTCAACTCAGAAACTAAAACTCACGTGGGTTTTAAACTATAATCACTTCAAGCGTGGCTAAACTTAATCAAACTTACGGGGGTTAAAAACCAATATCACGTGGGTTAAACTCAACAACTTCACGTGGGCTAAAACCAACACTCACGTGGGCCGTAACCATCCTAATACCCACGTTGGCTATAAACTGAATACTCTACTGTGGGAGTTAAACTTGAAAAACTCCCGTGGGCTTATAAAACTAAAACCACGTGGGTTGAACTATACTCACGTGGGTTAAAATCAATACTCACGTGGGTTAATCTGAAACTCACGTGGGTTTAAACTAATACTCCACGTGGGTTAAACTAAATAACTATCACGTGGGCTAAACTAATACTTCACTGGGTTAAATACGACTCACGTCCGGTAAACCAAATGATACAACGTGGTGTTAAACTAAAAACTCACGTTGAATTAATACGTTATAGTAGGGGAAGGTGTTAAGACTTATGTGAAATATCTCATGTTATATATGTTATTAATACTTCACTTTGGGAATACGAAACTCACGGGGTTAAACTAAGACTTACGTGGGTTAAACTAAGACTCACGTCGGTCAAACTAAGACTCACGTGGGTTAAACTAAAACTCACGTGGGTTAAACTAAGACTCACGTGGGTTAAACTAAAACTCACGTGGGTTAAACTAAAACTCACTGAGTTAAACTAAAATTCACGTGGCTTAAAGTAATACTCATGTGGGTTAAACTAAAACTCACGTGTTAAACTAAGACTCACGTGGGTTAAACTAAAACTCACGTGTTAAACTAAAACTCAAGTGCGTTAAACGAAAATTTAAGTGTTAAACTAAAGCTCCCGTGGGTTAAGCTAAAACTCACGTGGGATAAACTAAACCTCACTTGGGTTAAATTAATCATCACGTGAGTTAAATTAAAACTCACGTGGTTTAAACTAAAACTCACATGGGATAAACTAAAACGCACGTGTGTTAAACTCAAAGTCACGTAGGTTAACTGTACCTGACTTTCGTATATCATCGGTTCTTTCTATCCTCTTATCACTTAACTATCGAGATGCTGTGGTACCGCGCCTATATATTAGATTGAAGTGCGCGCTCTATGCTAAAGAGCTCCTTGAGAACCTTAAAGGAGCACGCAAAACTCGTGCAAGTATATTAGTTGCTATGTGAGCATCTACAGCGATAGAGTGTAAGTCAAAGGCGCTAATGCAGGCACTAGGGTGACGGCCGTATAAGTGGACAGAGTCATAATTGTGCGCTTAGCGCGCGTGCCGGTCCCGACGTATGGTGGTGCATCACAAGGACGGGGCCTCTGAGTAGAGCCTGTCTCGCTGTGAAGAAAATTGAATAGACGCATTGCGGGTGACGATAATGAATAGAGTAGACTCTTGGGAGAAAAACTTTGGTTCATGTGAAAGTTGTGTACGAGCAGACCGCGTATACGCGACTGACCCCATCCGCGTGAGCGCGACTCTCTTGCTGAGAATTCAAATGTGAGTAGAAACTGGCTTTTATAAACCAAATTCTTTCAGATCCTAGGTTGTAATTATCTATATGAAAAGTATATATTATATATATTATTATAAATCTAATTTTATTACTTTAATTTTAGAACATTATTGTTTAAAAACAAAGTCAAGACTAAAATGAATATAAACTGTCATTCAATTGCAATAGCTCAGCATGAGTCGAGTATAGAGTGTTGTAAGAGTAAAAATCATGAGGATGATTCACACGATTTCGATTTTGGGTTGAACTTTTCTCAAAAAGTTAATGCCCTCATGTTGAAAAATTTAATTCTTATTCTGCAGAGCTTATGACAGTTCTATATGATATATATAGAGGAGTATCCACAGTCGAGAGAGATCTAATATACTAATTTTTAGCCAAATAAACATTATTGAAAAACCTCTTAAAAACTTCAAACACACAATTCTCAAATCGAAGATAAAATAATTAAGGTATGATATCAATAACTTGTTTTTACATTATTTTAAAACTCCCTGTCAAAGATTGAGAAGAATAATATTAAACTACATTTTATTATATCAATATACTTGTTCAATCTGCAAAAGAGATAATTTATTCATTTTTATTGAAAAAGATAATGGAGGATTGTGGGACTCGTTAGAACAGACGTCGTTTTAAGCTTTACATAACCACATAACATTAGAAAGACTAAGGTGAGATATAATCTCGATCTTACTAAGGAGTGAATCAAATTTACAGTGGGATACATAAAACAAATGACAATACATGTCTTTCCTACGAGCTAGAGTAAAGCATCAGCAGGAATGTGCGAAGAGCTGTTGTAGACTAGCACTACGTTCATATATCACTGCCGAGAATAGTATTGATGAACCACGGTAATCGGTGAGCATAGACAGACACTGCGATCCCTTCCGTTTTTATGTGCAGAGAAAATCTAGTGGAGTCTATCGGCGGAACTCGAGAACCATCCTTATTGTAGCACTGAGTCGCGCTTGGTAGCCCATGGTGAGCGATGAAAAGAGCTTTAGAGTTCCCTTAACTACCCATGGCTCTATTCTTCATAATAACCATCCTTCTCAGTAACTTAAATAATCAAAGAACTATTTCATATATTTTGAATTCTATCCCATAACATCTACATAGATGAGACGAACGTGCACAGAGAATGAGCCAGTAGTAATTTAAGGTTAAACATTTCTTCGAGATCTATCATGTAGCACAGGCCTACTAAAAATATCATAATGTTTTATCAGTAGATTTACTACATATTGACAGACTGGTGAGGACACGATAATGAGAAGGATACGAGTATATACTCTGTACAAATAGGTCTCTTTCTCTCAGAGTATATGAAAACACGTTTCTAATGGTCTTACTTATGTAACTAAAAGCATCACCCCATTAACGGAAAATGTTTGAGGAGAAATTAAGTGTATATAGTGCACCATTAACGATGCTGTCAATATTGATATAAGAAATGCGAGTAATCGGTTCTAATCTGTACTATATCATGTACACGCAAGAGTTGATATATCTAATGTGATAATACAGTGTAATTTGAAATATATATAATGGTAAACGTTTTAAAGTGTCTGGTAGAAATCTTTAATTTTTAAATGAGAGAAGAGGTATTGTGAAAGAAACGTGCGAGCCATCTATAACATAAATAGTGATAATGAAAGCGATATTCGTGGAGTAACTATTACTTCTGAAAAGGTGTACATATTTACTTCACCTATAAAGTCTTAATGTTTTTTTAAACACACATATACCTACATTTTTCTCTGCGTATATCTTCGAGAGCATATATAAGCAATTTTAATTACCTCTGTGGTAGATTTTTTATACAAACTAGTTACAAAAATAATAGCCATATATAAGAAAGAGTGTGCACTCAGGAATATTTCTCTTTAGACTCCGCACTATAAGTATTTGTGGGTTAGCACTAAGATTTAAAGAGACTCTTCTTGGTTTAAATTGAATTCCATAATATCTCTGTTGTGCTGTAGGCCGAGCGTTTCTTATCTCTTAACAAGAGACAAGAGATCTGAAGACGTGAACAGGGAGCACTGAGAATAGGCATATATTAATATGATAGACGTTTAACTGTTACTGGTATAAAGAATCAAATAGATTACGTAAGAGATACGAACGAGTAATTCAAGATAGAATTGACACACACGATAAAGACCACTATAGTAGTTGCGAGTTCTATTGAATGAGAGTTAGCAATAGCTTTATTCTGAGAGAGATATATAACTATAAACATATACTGTCTAAAATCTTTTGAAGAGATCACAAGAGTGAGGATAACCGATCTGAAGTCATAATGAAAGTTGTATATAAAAGATTCCTAGGAGCGGGAGGAATGAATTAAACACCTCGAGTCATGCTAGATATAGTGTTGAATGATACTCATTATCTCCAATTATAGAGCAGATATCCTATTTATGTATTTAACCGCTAAAACTCAGGATATAGCTGTGAGGGCGGCGCGATTTGTTTCGTAAATCTAGGCACTCTTGAACTATGATGAACATAATTTAAATCCTACTTTCACTATGTTCACTCACAACCTTCACAACAAATCAGTAATCTAAAAGTTAATTAGCCACACACGTAGGAGATTCTATATTATCAAGAATGGTAGTGTGGCGCGATTTTTCCTACTGCTATATGATATTATATGCACCTAGTTCATATGGAGAATCTATAAATATGGTCCTAATAGGACAACTGTATTTAATCTAATGAATAAATTATAAGTGTGACACACACATAACTGAAACTACTAATAAGCAATGTACCTTTATTAGTAAGCTTAAAATGAAATATTGTGAGGGCTTTGCGCGTAACTCATTGATCCCAAATTGGATATATGGTGGCGAATCAATTCAGAATCAATACTATTGATTTTCTAATTTGCTCCTATGATCATTTATTGTGTGATTTAAATTCCTTTGTATAAAAAGATTTCGCATATAGATCCTTACATATCACTATAAAAATTCATGTAGATTTATAGGTGAATAAACCGTTGAAAATTTTTTCAGTGTTTACATATATATATGATTGGTGGCTGAGTATTTAAGCTGGTGGAGTAGGTTAGCAGATATATAAACATATATATATTATTACAACTCTTCTGTTTTTGATTAAATGATTAAAGTAATATAAAAACTGGAGCTAAATTCAGTAAGGGTGCGGCACGAGTCAAAATCTTCCTCTCCTTCTCAAACTGCATGTGTGGAGTTTGTATAGCCAACGCAGATTATTCACATCATCAAAAAATAATTTGTCGATAAATAAAACCTTAGTTTAATCTCTTTTGTTTACGTAGGAAGAAAATCTACACACCCTTTTGTATTCAAGTTTTTTGGCGGCAACAATTGCACCATGTGCACGAAAAAAAAGATTACAGCACACAAAGAAAAATATCATACTATAGAGTCGTCTTATCCACACAACATACAAATCAAGAAGCAAACGGAGTGTCGTGCTCTCGAAATATTTATACAATATGGATTTTGAAAATACTTAATTTTAATACTATAATACTTTATAACACTTTTTATTAATCTTTATTACTATATATATACACACCATATAGTTTATTAAATTTTCCTTAGCCTTAACTTGGAGAGCGTTGCCATAAATATTATTGAGATATTTAAAATACAGATATTCATCAATTAGTTTGTTTATATTTTGACAAAAAAGAAAATATAACTGTTTCTCTTATCAAATATTCTACATACTGTAATATATTATAAATTTCTATTTTATTTTGCACCAATGATGCATGAAATTGGAGATTATTAGCCAATCACTTAATTCATATTAATGTAAATCCTCTATTACCACATTGTTACTACAGGATATAAGATTCTGTTTTAAACAGAATGATGAAGGGAATAATAGCTAGATTAAGAAATACTAAGCGGTAGTATATAACCCTTACTTATTTATTAAAGACAAATTATCTGAATTAAATATAAGTTGTTTAAAGTTTAAAGTTTTTGAGATATATTGAGTTAAAAAGAAATTATATTTTTTTCAAAAATATATCATTAAATTTAAAACTCTTAAATAACTGAGATTTTTTCACATCATTATTAATTGATTATTAAAATTAAGATTAATAGAATATTTGAAATTTTGACAATCTGACAATCTGACAATTTGACAATGCCTAGTAATCTCCTCAATTTATAGGAGCAGATGCTGAAGACTTCTGTCCTACCACTACGGGCCGAGCCTCCTATTTCAGGCACCGTTGTGTCGATATTACGCATCTCGAGATGATAAGGCTCACCTAAGCTGCGTGAGCATATGATCGTGTCGGATAGGCCAGACATTGATTAGTTCTACATACTTAAAAGACCACAAGCTTTTTTAGTCGAGAGAAGCGAGACTAACACATCACGCCATATATGCACTATTAATACAGAATCCGGAGAAAAAAGAGTTGTGTTAGAGAAAGAGAGATATCGCCACTACGATATAGAGGTGTCTAAGAGGAAAAGGAAGGAACGATTAACCTATCTACAGCGTGCGTTCTAGCCCAGAGAAGTTTATATATACCCAGCCGAGTATATTACATGGGACACTCACACCAAACGGCTCATTTATAACAGCAGCACCTGGAAAGAAGACGACCACTATATAAGCAACCCCTTGTGCCTATCCGGTTGTGTACGTGTGAAAGGTCGAATTGCGTACGTGGGCGATAGTGGATAAATTTAGACGTCTTACTGAAACAATAGCATACCTCATTATTCATCTCCTCGTACTGCGCCGTGAAGTATATTACGACACACTCACGGTGAAGTATATATGACCACGCCACACCATATTGCTTTAGACCATTTTGAAGAAAGGAATTTCTCGTTAGAGATTTTCATTAGTGAGGACCCAAGAGAGTAACAAATTAGGTGAGTAGGAAGGGTGTGAAAAGTGGAAAAGTACGGAAAGTTTTATAAAAGTCTTTTGGCCCTTTGACTCGACCCCTGTCCTAAGCGGGTGAAACAAGAAGCCTCCCCAGATATGAGCACTCACTAAGTTAGACTCCATATATTTCCACATGGCGTGAGCTGCATGCCATGCGCTTGTACTTGAGATAATGTCTGAGCTCAAATCACAAGAAAGGTGAATATACACTGGATATCATATGTCTATATATCATAACGAAGGATGTAAGTGTGCTCATATATATATGTAAGCGTCTCATAAGTGAATTTTGAGAGGGGTACTATTTATCGTGTATATGTACGATCTGGTACGAGCTCACTTTTTTTTCCTCTGATTACTTTGTGAGAGCTGATGATGAACTTAAGAAAGGAAAATCCGGTCGGAACAAGTTACGCGGATTAAGTAGTTAGAGGAGGTGTTTTAGTGAGAGAGAGTGGTGAAGACCTTTGTTAAAATTAAGGTTTTATTTAAAAGAAATTAATTAATTATATTCACGAAAATACAAGGACAGGTGGATAGGCAAATAATATATATATATCCTTAGTATAATTGATACATGATTTTGCTATGCAAAATACATCATTAGCGGTAATGAATTAAAGAGAACACGATGGAGAAAATCCTCTAGAGATAGTGAGACAGAGTCACAGCCAATAGGAAAGCTAGAGATAACTAATATGAGTTGAAGTAATGAAGGGTAGAACGTCTCTCAGGGTAATCCGAGAGGTCAATAGATTTGCGCGAGTGGATCTCAGGAGCACTGTACATGTGACAGGTAGATAGAATTACTAAATTTAATAGAACCCTAAAGTATAAATAGATATTAAAGTATTGGTAGGGGATAAGACTCTCAAGACTATCTGAGAGAGCAAACCACAAATATGCAGAAAATAGAAGTATGTCGAGCCACACTCACTCTGAAACACCGCGCTGACTAAATATGTGAAGCAGGGCAATTGAGATAGGAGAGAGGACTTAGTACACGAGAAGTAAGTCGCAAGAGGGAATGATGAGTGGAATCAAAGGTATAGTGGTAGCTTCGCACATTAGTGAAGCTTGCGCAGACTGCGCATAGCTGCCCAAAGCTACCCTTCCGCACGAATATATTAAAACTAGCTCTTTGGATAGTGGTCAAGAGCCACCTCCATGCGCAAGCTGCTGCCCCCACCACATTTAGCTTGTGCTCTATGTTTAGAGAAGGGAGAAAAGCCCAGTCATATATATATATACCATATATGTAAAATAGGAAGTTATATCGCGCAAGTAAAGTAGCCCTCGAGGCCAGACGTGCGAGTGAAGCCCGTACTGGCGATCGGAGACAAATGGAAATTAGAATGAAAATTTCCAAGATATGCATACTATTAAGCAAATCAAGGAGATTGAAGATGGTGTTGTGCAAAGTGATATCTGTGAGAGCACTCAGATTAAGAAACGCTGTGAACAGCTACACTTTGATAAGCATGTAGTCTGCTCAGATAATAGGGCGATAATTTAGAAGGTGTCAGATTGTGCACTTTTTTTCCGGCGATATATATTGCTTGTAGGTGAGCTGAGTCACGTGGCGTTCTGTGTACAAAACACACTGACAGTGAGAGAGTTTAGGAAGAAGCTTGTACTCTACATATAGAGTTCGATGAGGTACCTAGAATAGTCTAGTATTGAAAACCGCGAGGGGAGGAGCCCTATACGCGAAGCAACAACTACGTCCAACAACGAGTAGAAGGCATGATCTTTGTGAGTCGCCTAGGCCACCTCAGCCTTCCCTAACGAACATAGGAATTTCAGAGGCACCATAGCAACTATCATTCATTAATGTAATAATACACGAGCAAAGTGACATTGAGGACCAACTCTTGGAAGAAGAGTAGTGAGAAGTGTAGTAATAACAGAGGAATGCCAGATCAATCCCAGGGTAGAGTTAAAGAGGAATAAGTAAAGTTTAGATTGTCAAGAGAGAATGATTATAGGCCTCTATTTATCCAAGTTGGAGCTTAATTAGACAATTGTTGTAAAATAACCCAGACCATCGGAACGTAAATATGAGAGCGATACAAAGGCAGATGTGATTTCACATATATTTCTCATTTTATTAGTAATATAGTAATCCTCTATAATATATATATCTTTATGTACTTAGGTTCACTATAATAAATATTATTTTTGATGCTTAGTTGTAAATTTTATAAAAATCGTATATGTTCAGGACAGTATATTCCACTAGCATCATTATTATCTAATTAACCTATAACATATTGTGCTTTATATGAGTGATTATGGCATTATAGATAGCATATATATTTATTTAAATACTATTTACT
>JABUQX010101936.1:2500-23375 GCA_015478945.1 Trachelipus rathkii | reverse complement strand
TCCAGGGTACCACATGGGGATAGGAGAAACTAGTAGAATATTCATCAACTCCATCCCGGATAAACTAGAATCGGTATCTATTTCAGGTAAACTAGGAATAAGTAGAATTGGATTCATCCGAAGAATGGATAGGGGAAATAGGAATTACGTGAAGGAGGGAGCAAAAATTTAACCTCTTTGGGACCGAAAGATTTTATAGACTCGAAAAATAACTGAGGAACTGCCTCCTCCATACTTATATTAAGATTTTGTTGACTTTGGTCCCAAGAATTTGGTTCTATTACCGGAATTAAATCTGGCAATTGAAAGTATTCACTTACCGAGATAGGATTGAAGGTTAAGAATCCCTCAAAGTCAGCTTCCTCTCCAGGGAATCATCGCTATTGGTGAACAATGAAGTATCAGCGATGGACTCTGACTCATAAGGGTTAGCAGAATCAGTCTCAGACTCAAGGTCGCTGGATTCAGGAGAATTTTCATCCTCCCCATCCAACAAGCTTTCCTCGTCCGAGAAAAATGCATCACTAATCTCCTTATTTCTAGTCAGGTATTTTCGTAAATAACCCGGAATCTCAATCCATTCTCTTAAGTGTGAAAAATGGACTTTTTGAGTTCTACTGGGGGGATTAGTATTCCTTTGGATGACATATGCCACCCTGTTTGGGTTCACGTCAACAACGGCCCCTCCCACTTATGATGAAATTTAAGAGCAGTACTTGGTCCAGTTCGTATTATTTTACGAGCTACTTTTTGACCGACCTTGAAAGGTTTAAAGTTGACACTGCCCTCTTTCCAATATTGGGGAAAAGTATGCACTGGAGCATGGGATTTTTGTAATAAATAATCAGAAGGGGCAAATGCACTATGATAAGTATTATTATAAATTAAAAAAGGGGAAAACAATTCTTCATCCCAAGTAGCGGGTTGTTCCAGAACTAAACATTTCAGTAGTTGAATTAAACTCCGGTTAAATCGCTCTGAGACACCGTTACTCGCGGGATGAAGGGGAGATATTCTCACATGTTTAATGTTGTGTTTTTGTAACACCTGTTGGAATACCTGGGAAGTAAATTCAGTTCCATTATCAGTTAATATACGATTTGGAACTTTAGGAAGAAAAGGGAGAACTTGGTGTTCCAGTTTCCGAGATACGGTCAAACTGGACTTGTCGGCAATGGGAACTACAGACACCCATTTAGAATAATGATCAATGAAGATCATGCAGTATTTATTTCCCTTAAAAGTTTTAGGGAATTGAATTAAATCCATGGCACATAAATCGAAGGGATAGTTGGCCAAGATTTTCAACATGGGTGGAGTTATATTAGAAGAAAAATTCTTCTGCATCTGGCAAACAGGGCAACACCGCACTACATCAGAAATTACCTGGTTGACCCTAGGATGCCAAAAATGCTTATATACTAACTGAAGCAGCTTGTTCCGACCTATGTGGGCACAGGATACATGGAGGCCCAAAACTATGTGCATTAGTAGGTCCAAAGAAATCGCATATAACAGATCCCCAGACGTAGTTCTGTAATACAAAATGTCATTTTCCAAGACCATTTGTTTAGAATGACTTTTGTATGGTTTGGGTACTTGTTGCCAATTTATATTGTTAACATTTTTCTTAAAGCCCTTCAATAAGTATCGAAGGGTACGATCATTATTTTGGTCGTAGATGACATCAGTATCGTTAATATTAGTATTAACTACCGATATGTTTTTCACCTGTATGGTGGAAGACTTCAAATTGGACCGGGTACAAGTTGAAATGCCATCGGTTACCACAGTCAATTTTGTCCTGCAGATGAGATCATTGTTTCCGGGACATGTCAGTAATAGGTGTTATCCCCTCCAAAGCACAAGTACAGTTCAATGAGTTATCTCATGTATCCTGGTGGAACTAAAGAAAAGTGATAAGATGAGTTTCAAAACCCATATTATCTCAGGATTAGATTTACATAATGAACAATGGGAATCCTTTCTTTGTTTCCGAAACCACTAATAGCCTTCACTCCTATGTCTTGGGAATTTAAAAGCTCTTTGGACTTCCCTAGTAGAGGGACAATCTCAGAACTTATTAAATTTACTCCCGCCCCACTATCTACAAGGCAATCATAAATGGGAGCATCATGATCATCCAACTTGACACAGACGACCAATGGGTCTATATCAGCCTGACACAAGTTAATGGCGACGACCATGTCCTCACTAGCATAGGAACAAAGGGGATACGAAACTTTATTCATGTGATTCTTTCCATCATGTTTAAAAGAAAGATCATCAAGGTTTTTCGCAGAGTCATTTACAATGTCCTTTTCCACAGAGTGACTCAAATCTGCGGGGACTATTCGTTTAACTGTTTTTCCTGGTGAGATTCAGCAAACCCCCCTTTGCACCGACCCTCATAATGAGATACATTGCAGTACTCGCAAGGATCCAAAAATAGGTGTTGGGGAAGCGGCTTCTCAGTTGGGTTAACCATTATTACATTTTCTGGGGCTCAGGAGATAGATTATCTTCGAATGATACTTCTTACAGCTCCTGAAGGTATTCTTTAGAGGAGCTCCATCAGGATTACTGGATCTGCGGGGGTGCGCTTGAGTACACCTTCATTCCCGCGTTGAGACCTTACAAAGGGACTACTACTTTATCGGTATTTACGGGAGTGATGGGGGGAATTCCTAGCTCGCATTCGTATTGAGTATGGCCGTTTCTTGCAGTAGCTACAGACTCCCAGTACTTATACAATCCTGCATTTCAGGTCCTCTCATTCTCACAGTAACACAGAGAAATTCCTTCGCATCCTCAGATCCGACCGAACATTTCGAGTATGTTGCGAGTATTAGTAAGCCCTGGAACGGTTCCTCATTCCGGGAGTGGTGAACTACGACCGTGTTAATTGGAAAGAACGACGTAGTTATTTCTTCCGGAGACTACGTTGACTGACATTGGTAGGGCGATGGTTAGTTTTTACTGATGACTTAGTTTTTCGTTGTTCGACTTTTTTCCGTAGAACATCAGTCCATCCGGGGAGTGCAGCATTTGATTTGTACTACTGACTCCAATGATTCGTTTAGATCAACCTCCCGGTCAGCTCGGGAATAATTGGATGGGTCGATCTCAAGAGGTGTTGATTGGGACATGGAATTTGGAAAAGCAGTATTCTCACTGTCCAAAGAGTCTGCAAAATTCACAATATTCTCCCAAGAAGCTCTACTATAACCGTCCAACTCCATCATTTTAATATATTGCAAATATTATGGAGGGCAAAAACTACAAAAGAAAGCTATTCTAAGTGAATCATGATCTCTCATATCGTGTCCATGATAAGCTTGACTAGCCAGGTCTAACCGAAGGGCAAACATTTTAATGCTCTCGTTGGGGTATCGATGAGCTGCATGATACTTCTGTATTCTATACTCTTTTTTCTTTCTTTCCTCATCTCTATACCAACATACTAGATTATCCCGTACAGAGAAGTATTCCCGGTTATCTTTTATTATTTCTCGGTATATGTTAAGAAATTTGCCTTCTAGCTGTCGTCCTAGCAGTCTCAACCATTGGTGATGGGCATTTGGATAATGAAGGCTGCAATAAGCCTCAAAATCAGCCAAATATACTAAGAGATCTTGTTCTGATTCATATTTAAATTTTCCAGGGTCCACAACCTTAAGTTTTTGAGAGTTCTTGAGCAACTGTGTAAGGAGTACAATGGCCTCCTCCAGCATGTCAAGTCTCTGTTTCATTTGTGGCCCTGAATACATAGAAGGTTCATTGGGATCGGGAATACGACGTTCATATTGTCGTTGTGGTAATCCTTGTGGAAAACAACCAGAATACGACTGAGGGTCAATAGACATCTGGTGCTCCGGATACTGATTTACTGGCATTTGCTCTTGGTGGGGTTGTAGCAACCTATTATATTTCTCGGAGAACTCAGATTCTCCTCTATTTATTGGGGATAAAGAATCTCTAGGGCCTCTACCCATGTCGGGATTTCTCAAGAGAGACTTAGGTTGGGTAAAGTAATTTCCTGGGGGTATAGAATTATGAAGAAGACTGGGATTAGACAGAAGTTTAGGGTTAGGAAGAAGTTTCGGATTTGGAATAAGGTTAGGATTAGGAATAAGGTTATGATTAGGAATAAGGTTAGGATTAGGAAGAAAATGATTTTTGGGCATTTCGACATAATTAGGTGAATTATGAGGAAAAGGTTTGGATCGTGGTTGAAATTGGGAAACTAAGGAAGGTTTATACTCACGATCATAGAAAGAAGTGGTATTTTTAGGCATTTGCAATTTAGGTGCATCAAGGTCAGAGGGTATTACTTGACCTCGAGCGGGGAACGTTCTGTGTTCAACCTGACTGATTTCAACATTATTTTCTTGGACCCATTGCTTTTTAAGTTTAATAAGCAAGGCATCCATTTCGGACTGATTAAAAGGTTTGTCAGAGTTGGAAACCATTTTTACGTCAGAGTTGGAACCCAAGGGTGGTTCAGAGTTGGTGACTTCTACCCTGTCTTTAATTTCATCATTCACTCCTACATTCATTCCTACATTCATTTCGAATTGATGTTTATTTTGATCATCATTCAGACGCTGGTCTAAACGTGGATCTAGAGCAACAGCCGCAAGAGATGGATCAAAGTCCACAACCTCTTGACTATCAGAAGCTGTGCTTGTTTCCAAACCTGTGTTTTGACTTTTTTCAGACATGTAAATTTTTGTTAAGTAAATAAAGAAAATTAAAGTATTGGAGGGTTATCCCTAACTAACTCTTGAATCTGTCCAATGTAAGTACAAAAGAAGAAGATTTCTTTGAAGAGAGCTGAAGAGAATCGATGAATTTTCAAAATTAATGTGATGATGTGATCGAGAGTCACAATCCTAGTGCACGCAAGCACAGGAACTCAAACAGAGTCCCTGTTCGGCGCCACTAATTTTTATGTGGCGGAAGAGAAGTACGCTGGGACCGAACACTCGTACCCGACTGGAAGGTGCCTCTCTCCACTTATTCTCGTAGAGTCGAAGGTCGATGAAGATTGAATAATTCGGAGGTCAAAAGATATAATAAGAAGTAGATAGTATTAAGGTGATGTTCGATAGATGTGGTTTGAATGTCTAGTAAGCACAGGCAACCAACTGACACCATCAGAGGTATTACGGAGCAGGTTAAGCTTTTTCCGTAACAGAGGGAGATTGTCTCGGGACTCCGTTGGCCTGCTTACTTGTGTGACTATTCAAGGAGGATTGTGAGTTTCTTTAATTTAAATACGCAATTGGGATATAATTTACAGGTCTTACCCAGAAGGAAGGGTTTACTTAACTAGATCGTTTCCGGATCTATCTATCAATGGAGACTAATCAGATATTTTTCAGTGGAGACTAATCAGATATTTGTTTATAGTAAAGAATAATAATATAATCATTTGTCAATAGAGAATCAAAATCTAAGGATATTGACACACTATAAAAAAGTTTGTTTACTTAATTCGCTCAAAATATATACATGTGGGAGGTTTGTGAATAGATAAAGATAACACAATCCACTCCCAACAAAACTATAATAAAAGTTATATGAATTTGATTATATGATATATTTTAATTAGATAAATACATTGGAATTATACTTAAAATCCAATGTATTATGATTATTTACATAAGTTCAACAACTCAGGATCAGATTCAAGAGTGGAAACCAAACGATTCCAAATATTATTCGTGCACTGAAGTAAATAAAGGGAGGAAATAGAAATTCTGACTCAATTACGACAAATATTTTGGAGATAAACAAAAAAGGACTGAACTCAAAACAGAAATTGAAACCAAAACTGCAATTAGGACTAAAAGTTGAAACCCGCAATTAAAATTGAAGCCGGTAACTAAAACCCGTAATTGAAACCCTGTCAAAATAAATAATAAAGGGGATTACTACACTTGATCACACTTTATCTTCATTTATAACAGTATATTTTACATATAATATTATATGTACTTTATTACTTTATTGAACTCACCCTTTCAATTTCCAAGAGGGGTTTGTTCAATTGATTCAATAGTTGCTGGTGCTTTCTGATATTAAACTGCAACAATAACGGTTAGGTTACTACTGCTTTTCCAGCACATAACATTAATAAATTTTACAATAATGAATGAAATGGAATCCTTTATTTATCCGTACACACTAACCTGGAAAATCTGGATATCTAACTTCCAGGTCTTCAAGTCTTCGAGTATGTATGGAATTGTTGGTTAACAATGTTTTGGTACAATATCATGTACTCGTTAGAACTTTATACAAAGTGTTTAGGTTATAATATTATCAAAAAAAACATCAAAATCACATCTTAAAAATATACCGCTCATTTTACAGTATGTGTAGCATTGGCGGATGCTTCTAAGTTTTGGAATAAAACTAACATCAGAATACTAGAATATGAATACAGTCATCGATCAGGCTGGATCAGTGTCCAGACTGGATTCAATGAGAAATCTTAACTTACAAAACCGTTACTACGGGTTACTTCAGTCGTCAAGGCACAACTATGCACGAATAACATCTCCCTTATATATATATATATATATTATATATAATATATATATATTATTATATATATATATAATAATATATATAATATATATATATTATATATAATATATTATATATATATATATAATATATATTATATAATTCCGCTTGAGCTTCTTATATTGCGGTGACGGTGCATGTGTTAATGCCTGGTAATCACATACAGGTTACCACTGCACAAAATATCCTGATTTTAATTACGATAGCTCCAGCATCTTCAATTTAATTAGCATAAAATATTACTCAAAAAATCCTCTTACTAAAAATGCAGATTTTTCCCACACTGCAATGTATCTAGGTTAATCTATAATTACACCTAGGGAATATTAAATCCTAAAATATAACCTATGTTAAAGTAGTTTACGAACTGTGATATATATATATATATATATATATATATATATATATATATTTATATTATAGTATATATATATATATATATATATATATATATATTATATATATATATAATATATATATATATATAGTATATAATAATATTAATATATATATATATATATATATATATAATATATATATATATTAGTTGCCGTTACATAAAAAAAAATCATATTTTTTCTGTTGGTTCCTTTGCCTGTAGACTTTAATGTCGTAATTTATTTTAAATTACTTCATTTGCCACTTATGGCCAGTTTTCCTTTTGGGTTTTGATGACTGGATTCGCGAGTGGTTGACTTGCAATCGTGATCAAGGAGATTGTGAATGCATTAGTCATCGCAATATTTCCTCTTAAAATTTTGTAAATAATAATCTAGTAATCATTTTCATATAAAATTAAAATTTATTAATATAAAAAAAAAATGGAGAGTCGGTGCAAAATTGAACCGAAAAATTTCTTACAATACCGTACTCTGATAAAGGCTCATAAGAGTAAAGTACCCTTTATAATTGGGCTACGCCCTTGAATTTACAATATTTAATTCACTCTAATAATAAATAGTAAAAGATCCAAGTTTTGGGACCCCTGGAGTTACTGTTAACCCCTTAAAAATTGGTTAGGGCTGGAAGCCCCCCCCATCCATTTTGTGATTTCTACAATGCAATTATTCTCTTATTTCACGTCCCAAACTACTATTGTGCCAAATTTCAATAAAAAATATGCAAATTTCAACATATATATATATATATATATATATATATATATATATATATATATATATATATATATATATATATATATATATATATATATATATATATATATATATATATAAATAGATATATATACACAATACCTCTTGCTCCCAAAAATTGATAAATAAAAACCGATACAAAAAGCCGGTTTACATTTAAATTCCCTTTGATAACGTTTTGAAATTTCAAACTTCCCTTAATTATACTAAAGATATAGAACTACATTTTGATTAAATTTTATATTGTTCAAAGTAATATTTTAATAATTATAAACATTTCAAGTCACCTGAGAAAAATAGGCTTTGAAATTGGTGAAATGTCACATTTAAAGTTTTCCTTCCCCCTCTTCGCTGACCAGGTGCCTCAACAATGTCAGGTTTGATTCATAGACCAAAATGGTCTAGAGATATTCCTTTTTCACTTGTATAAATGTCATTGACCTCCTTCAATCGAAAGGTCAAGTATGACCCAGCTTGCACCTTTACAGTTTATTCATGCATTAAAAAATATAATCCTCAGGTTAACTCACAGCTTGTCCTGAGAAATAAAATTTACATCAAATTAATCAGAAAAACTTATATAATCTGATGGTTATTGTCAAAATTGATAATCATCTTTAATTAAAAAATTACAATTATGTTATAATCTCTATGGGATAAAAAATATCCTGTATCAAACACGTGATGAGTTGCCGAAGACTGCCATCATGAACTTTCGATAATTTTTATAATAAATCCATATTGATTCATTCAATAAATTCATTTATTTACTATATGGTTTTAAAATTGCTATTTTTTGATAGTAAATTTGTTATTGAAACTTCAATAATTAAAATTGATGTTTATTTAACTAATTACTTATCGTCAACCCCTCGGCGTTTTTTCCCGTGGACTATAAAGCGACGGGCGCGCCCGATTCGTCTTATTCTTAATTACTGCACGTTCAGTAGACTCCGTTCCCATATTTTGCATTCCGAGTCGAAATTCTACAAGATTCATTTATCAATGCAGTTAAAGTAGTAATATTTTTCAACGAGGCTTATCTCTCAAGACGAGTCTCTCCTTTCATTTTAGAGACATCATCACCTTTTTTGGACGTGACATGTCGACGTTTAATATTAGGGCTGATGAATTCTTTTTTTTTATAAATTCACAGCGGCAATATTGAAAAACTTTCCTTCCGTTAAATGGTGATCGTAGAGAAATTTTGTGTAGGTATGTCATTCATTACGCCTTTCTGGACAACTTTAGGAATCCCCACTAATGACTTCGTGTCACCCTTCTTTCCTTGCAGATGTTAGCAAAAAAGGCAATAGTTTTTTGATTCGTTTCATGTCATTTTTTGATAAATGCCATAATTTTATATATTACCTCAGCCTCTTCTCTTTGTTTTGTTCTGTTAAGAACCCTACAAATTGATCGTGGGCCCACGAGTTACTATATAACATTGTGGTGTTTCTGTTAGAATAGTTCGCAAGGTTTGAATTAAATTTGATCGACCCACGTTTTTTTGGTTCTTTAGTTTCTATCACTGAAGACCAAAAATCCGCGCCGATCATCTTTCAGACCACTCTTTTTTACTTCATCTAAATTTAGGGTCCAGTTTATTTATAGGTGGAGAAATCTTCGAGGTTTTTAACTATCTTTTATCCTACTCTCCCTCTCTTCGGTGAAAGCTTAAAAGTATAATAGTTACAAACACTTCTTTATCCAACGTGATGTACATTTATTTTTTGTTTATTTTTTTACACATACAAACCATAAAATCAAACTCAAAAAAGTAAGTAAAAACGCAAAAAGGGAAAATTGGAAAAATAAAAGAGTTTGGGCAATTTAATATAAAGGGAATAATCAGGAAAACTTAAATTCAGAGATTTGGATAAAAATAATAATAATAAAAAGGAAAGAAAAGTAAGCAAAAATGTAAAAATTGAAAGATTAAAATTCATTATAATAAATATTTTATAAAGGGAAAATTTTGTCGCTGTTAAAATCGAAAATCATCAATTAAAAAGTAACCCACAAAAATTAAAGTCAGTACATGTAATATTACTGCATCGTCAATAAAAAATGGGGATCATTTTTATCAATATTAAAACTTAGATTAGATTATAAAAACGAAGGAAATAAAAAGGTTGAAAATATTAAATAAATCATAAATCAGAATATTGCCAAAATTTTCATAGCGTAAAATTTGATTTTTCGGAGCAGACTCGAAACTGAAACTTCCTATAAATTTATCTTTTAGACTTTTCCCCCTTTGAGTTTTATAATTGAAAATCGATCTCTATATATATATATATATCTGACGAATGGTATATATAAACTTATAAATATTTATTCAAAAATATTAAAAAATAGTCTTAATAGTTGGTCACGTGGTCTCAGAATTTGCCTCATAAATGAGAGAAAATCAAAAATACAAATTTTCGATTGTATTTATTTCAAATATTCAAATTAAATATTTATAAAGCATAAATCATATATTTTATGGTTTTAAATCATCAATGGATGATATCCATATACATATATATATATATACATCTATAATTTTTTTTGCAAAATAATAAAATTAAATATTCAAAGTTTAGCGAGTTTCTGAACTTTGTGTAACTTTCACGCCGCAATTTCCGTGCATGATAAATTGTAACTAGTGGTAATGGTAGGCATAGTTTAACCCTGGTGGTGGAGCAAGTTAGTTCCCTTAGACAGAGGCCTTACCTCTGTTTAGTAATAATAATTAGTCTTCCCTCTATTAAACCTTGCTTGCAAGTTCCTAAATGGCCTCTAGTCTTCTTTGTAAGAACTAGATTCATTAGAATCCAAAGTAAAATTTATCGGAATTCATCTTCTCACTGAAACACTTTTGTGTTTTCAACGAAATTATCCTACAAATAATAATTATTATTGGTAATTATTACCATTAATAATATTATTATTATTATTATTATTATTATTATTATTATTATTATTATTATTATTATTATTATTATTATTATCATTTATTTTAGTGTAGCTAGTATACTGCTTTCTATTATTATTATTATTATTATTATTATTATTATTATTATTATTATTATTATTATTATTATTATTATTATTATTGCTTTCATAGTACTAATTATAGAAAGTCTTAGTAGTGTGCTGTTATTGTTACCGTTATCACAACAATTATTGTTATTATTGTTTCATTATTTTCGAAATTTGATTGAGTTTTTTTCATCTTTATCAACTTCCGAAAGTATACATATTTATCATAAAAAAATTATACAACATCTTGTTCGATAACGTGGTTACACATATTCGGAAATTCAGAAATAACTTCGCAATGAAAATTTTATATAATTTCAAACATTAAAGCGACTTCCATATAAAAATAAACTCGGTAAACTTTCAATAAAAATATATAAAAAATAAATTTCAATTAAATTTAATATACGACAAAATTTTTTCGTCCCCAAAATCATCATAAATAGAAACTCGGTTCTTTTTATGGGCATTCGGGTTTATATAGGCAGTAAATTATAGAATCAATAATTATTCTTCATTCCCTCGTATATATATATATATATAGTAATTACCCTGGTCCACACGAGACCCACCGGGTATATATATACATACGAGTTATATTTCCACTATTCATTGGCTACTTCCAAACTAATCGAGCGAAAGTGGTAACGCGCCTGAGATTTGTTTGAAGTTAGGATAAATGTTGATTTGTGATCTGGTCTTCATTAGCCCAGCTACCTGGGACGAGGTCATAATCCCCACATTTTAAGTGGCGCCCAACGTTTGTGTTGCCTAAATACTTGGCACACGAACTTTCACCCAAAATATTCATAAAAATTTTAAAAATCATTTTTTTACTTAACAACCGTTTTGGCGCTTTTTTAAACTTTTTTTATAATAGTTTTTTATATAAATTTTTATATTTTGTGACTTCGTGTCATTATATATATATTAACCTTGAACATAAATTTTCCCCTTGAACAACTTTTACCCTTGAACAAAATATAAATAAACATATTTTTTATTTTTTTTTGTGTGAGCTTACATGAGACATAGTCTCCAGTTTTCACATCCAAATTTATTTGCTCCATAAGGCATTCAATCAAAATATTTTTAAAATTCAAAAATTTGAAAAATAAATTTTCCCGCCCAATTTAGGGAATTTTTATTTCCTTTAAAAACTTTAAAAAATTATATAAATCAAAATATATTATAACAACTACGCTTATTTTCTTTAAAAATATTTTAAATAAAAATATTTTTAATATTTAAAAAAAAAATATATTATACACTATATATATTAAATATATATATATATATAATATATATATATATATACTAGTATATATATAAATATATATATATATATATATATATAATATTATATATATCATTATATATAATTAATAAAACCTTCATTTAATCGAAAATGTAACTTGAACTCGTTTTCATTTTATTTTTACATTAGTAAAAATATTATTTGTTGATTTTATATCTCTTGTTGTATGTAGAAAAACATACGTTTTTAAATAATTTTAAGTCTTCATTATTATATAAAATTTGTTTGTGTAATATAAACACAATTTCTTAGTATTAAGTTAGTTTTAAATATTTCTAACATTGATATTAATAAAATATTAATATAATATATATTATATATATATTAATAATATATATATAATATATATATATATATATATAGTTATGATACGTATATATATATATATTCCTCGTTCAAACCTTACACAGGTATTTATATCACAAAATATATATATATATAATACATTTTTTTTTTATATATAAAAATGAACTAGTATTACAATTTGAATATAGTGTCCGAGACACTCTTCATGTATAAAGTTTTTATACACTATTCAGCCTTTATACCGGTACAATCTGAAACCGGTCATTGGTCCAACATTTTTTGTTGAACATTATAAAATAATGTGTACCTTGGTTTTTTTTGTGTCTCAAGACATATTATTTTGTACTAAGTACTTGTACTAGTACAATATTTTTACTTGTACAATCTATATTGTTACTTGTATTATAAATCAACATTTAATCTGATAAATTTAAACATTTTAATAATTTTTGTGTCTCAAGACACATTTTTTCTTTTTGTTTATATATTTTAAAATTTTGCATTAAAAAGGCTCTCCCAGGTCTGATTTATCACAATAGTGACTCAACGTCGATGGGCACACACAAAAATCACGGTAAAACATTACGGAGTCGTGCTACCAAGGCTATTAACGAGGCCAATAACAAATTATTAGATCCAAATTCCAAAGTCGATGACTTAGGATATATTATAACTAACTTAGAAGACTTAGATCTTAAATTAGCTGAAATTGACGATAACATCGCCCAATTTTTGGACGATGAGAATTCATTGATCGATGATGAAGAAAATTATTCAAGGCATACTGCCCTATTAAAAACAATTACTACCATTAAATATAAAATTAAAGACCTTACTAAACCACCTTCGCGACCAGCTTCGCGTCCTACATCACCGATTGCTCCGGCTACCCCTAAAGAGCCGGAAGCATTTAAACGCCCCATTAAAAAACTACCTACTTTTAGTGGCAATATTTTAGAATATGCCTCTTTCATTGAATCATTTGAAAACTATGTCGGAGGTCAGAACTATTCTGATCTTAGTAAACTCGGTTTATTATTGGATTGCCTTCAAGGCACAGCGAAACAGATGGTATCTGGCTATGCCATCACCGCTACTAATTATAAAATTATTCGAGATCTTCTTGAGGAAGATTTTAATAACCCTGCGAAAGTCCAAGAGACTTTAATATTGAAATTAACTAAGTTAACCCCCCCTAGATATGAATACGCAGATCTCTATCAATATAAAGCTGACATAAAATGCTATGTAGAATCTTTAAAAAATAAGGAACTAATAGTTGATGACAAGACTGGTTCTACAATTTTGGGTGTTTTACTGGCCCAAAAATTGCCCTCACAAATCAAAGAAAAGGTAAAATGGGATAGGGCTGGTGAAAGTTGGACCCTTGAATTACTTTTTGAAATGTTAAACCAGGCCCTTTCAGTTTTAGAGGCCTCAGGCCAAACATTATCCAACAAGGACGATAAAAATCCCCATAAAAAATCTGAGCATACTTCACCTTCAAATAATAAATGGAAGGGACAAGGGGCCAAACCCAAACAATCAACTATATTAAATACAAATGTGAACTCACCACCTCAAAAGTCCAATAATAAATCAAACTATCAACCTAACCAAAATAAACCTAATTTTAATAACAACTTTAATAGGTTTAACAATAATAATTCCCCTCACCATCAAAATAAACCCCCATATTATAATAATCAAAATTATCATCAAAGTCGCCCTTCAAATAATTATAATACTTTTTATAATAATAATAATCAAAATAACCTTATAAAATGCCGTTTCTGTAACAGCAGTCACTACACTGCCAACTGTAGTCTTTTAAATACCCTTGAACTTCGTAATCAATTAGTCAACAGTCACCGTTGGTGCCGAAAGTGTTTAGGTGCCAACCATCCTACACCTGATTGCCAAAACACTAAAAAGTGTTACACTTGTCAGTCTCCAGAACATCATACTGCTCTTTGTCCCCAATATAAAAAACCAGAGTATGTTACAACTGTACCCCAATCCGCCTCAAACCACCTAACCTCCACCTTGTTGGCTCAGAGCCACGGTGTAGCTCTTCCCATAGCGGATTTAAAAATAAATAAAGGAGACAAACCCATCTTGGTTCGAAGTATTTTCGATCAAGGATCTCAACTCACTTTGGTCTCAAAATCAGTAGTTAAAACATTAAATTGTACTCCCCATTCCACTATTAACATCTCCATAAACGGAATTAACAAAAAAGGCACTCCTTCGGTACATGATGTGGTCACCTTAAACATCAGTACCAAGGATAGGGTGATACCTATTTCTGCTGTTATAGTAGATCACCTCCCCAACGATCTTAAAATACCTGGGCTTGTGAAGACCACACAAATGCTCAGACAATATCGCATCCCACTTGCCAATCCTTATCCAACTTCAGATATCATTACGGATATTGGGTTACTTCTTGGATCCGACAACCTCCCCCATTTTCTCCAATCATATGAGAAAATAAACAATGTAAATTTGTTAAAAACCAATGTAGGTAATATTATTTGGGGCAAATTACCCTTTGCTTCTGGTGGCACAGATTCTCAAGTCACTATTGTATCTTCTTTTAGGGCCGAAGTTCAATTTTTTGATCCTATAGTTAGTTTTAGCCATTCTAATCATAAAAATATTGATCATTCTTCCTTTCTCCCTATAATTGAGGAGGAAGAACTATTAGTTTTAAGTGAAAATCCTCCCCTCTCTATAACTGAGGCAGAGGACTCTTTAAATTTAAATCCTTCACCTCCTCTCGAAGATGCCGAGGGAGGGGAAGTTGTAAATAATGCGCAATCAACTTTCATATTTTGTCCCAAGAGGCAATATTTTAGGATTAGTAAATAGGGTTTAAGGTTTTATCTGCCGGACGAGGCTTTGTGAAATTGCAATTCCCATTAAAAGTTACAAAAAATATGAATTTTACCTCGAAACGAGTTGTGATGAACATCACCTGTCTGAAAAAATTATTATTTCCCCCTCGAAAAGTAACAAAAAATATGAATTTTGTTTCCTCTGAAACTTGGTGAGAACTCCCACACCCATTAGAAAATATGATCAAAATATTTTACTCTGCTTCAGTTGAAGCTTCTAGTACTTGATTCATGCTTTACATAACTAATATTAGAAATATTAAATAAATAATTCCTCGGGCTGAGACCCCCTCCCCCTCCCTTCTGTGACACAGAGGAGGAGTATAACAAAAACTCCATAGACGACCTCGATCGTTTATGGTCTCTCTCCCATATTGGAATATTACCTGATGAGCAGTTTACTTAAGACGAAAAAACTACCCTTGAATCATTTAAGGAAAATTTGCGCTTCATAAATGGGAAATATGTTGTGTCATTACCATGGCATACAAATCATCCCAATTTACCAGATAATTATTCTTTGTCGAAACGTCGACTTTATAGTGTATTGAAACGGCTCAGGACTGATCCCGAATTGTTGAACTCATATAACGATGTGATAAAGGAACAGCTGTCCCTTGACTTCATCGAGGAAGTAAAACCTTCCACCCCCCTCCATCCTGAAGCCAAGTTACATTACCTACCCCATCATGGGGTGCGCAAAAATTCCTCTACAACTAAACTTCGTTTAGTTTATGACTGCTCATCCAACAATCCCAGTTTAAATTTCTGTTTACACAGTGGCCCGTCTCTGATAACAGATCTGGGAAAATTATTATTAAAATTTAGAATAAAAAAGTACGCAACTTCTTCAGATATTGAAAAAGCCTTCTTAGGGATTCGTTTAGCAGAAAAGGATCGAGATTCAACTCGTTTCCTATGGGTCAGAGACCCCTCAGACCCCCAATCGCCTATAGTAACATATAGGTTCAAATCAGTACTATTTGGAGCAACTTGTAGTCCATTTTTATTGGCAGCATGCCTCCATCACCATGTAAATAAATCCCAAACAGCTTATAAAGATGCCATATTAGAACAAATTTATGTAGATAATCTCTTCGGTACATTTGACACCGAGGAGGAAATAAAACAATATTTTTTTGAAACCAGATCCTTATTTGCAGAGGCTGGTCTAAATTTAAGAGAGTGGGCTTCCAACTCATCTCTCGCTGCTTCTATGTTTCAAGAAAAGGAATTGGGCATAGAAGACCCTTGTTTAAAAATTTTAGGTATGGAATGGGATACCTCTTCGGATACCATGTCTTACCCCACTCGTAGCTTCGACCCAGAAGCCAATACCAAACGTAAAATATTGCATAATGTTGCATCTGCATTTGATCCTCTTGGTGTTTTGTCACCCGTAGTTATAAGAGGCAAAATGCTTCTACAGAAAATTTGGAAATTAAAACTTGACTGGGACCACAAGATTCCCAATGATCTTCAAAAAGAATGGAGATCACTTGTGGTTCAATTTGAACAATGTTTAAACTTAAAATTGCCCAGGCAACTTATATACTCTATTAACGTGGAACTCCACGCTTTTTCCGATGCATCTGGCTCTGCATACGGTACTGTGGTGTACGTAGTCTCTTGTGCAGACTCGACACCCATATCAAAGATATTATTATCGAAAGTAAAAGTATCCCCCATTAAAGAGCTTTCCATTCCCCGATTAGAACTTATGGGAGCTCTATTATCATCTCGTATGTTAAAATTTATTATAGAAACATTTGAAAACATATTAAATTTTGAAAAATATTGGCTTTGGTGTGATAGTCAAAGTTACCTTGCAGTGGATTTTTTCACAAAAACAACTCCCCACCTTTAACCAGAACAGGGTGGACGAGATTCGAAAAAATGTCCCCTCTATAGAGTGGAAATATGTCCCTACACAGGACAACCCCGCTGACCTTGCTTCCCGCGGGTCAGATTGTAAATATTTAGCTTCTGATTTATGGACATCAGGTCCAACTTGGCTCTTAAATCCCTCAGACTGGCCAGTCTGGAGGGAACATCCTTCCTCTTCACAAAATGAAGAAGGAAATTTAATAATCTCAGCTGTGACAGTCACTCCTGTTGAAAGTATACTGAACAGTGAGAATTATTCATCTTATAATAAAATTATAAAAATAACAGCTTTAGTATTTAGGTTTATAAATAATTTGAAAAACTCTGTAAATAAATCCCCTTTAAACAAATCAATTATAAAACCTGAATTCTCCCATCAACTCTCCATTGAGGAGAAACAAATTTCTGAGTCATATTGGATCAAATATATGCAAAATCTGCATTTCCAGTCTGAAATAGACTGTTTAAAAAATAAAAAACCCCTTACACATTTGTGTAAACAGCTTAATATAATATTAGTAAATGGTATACTCAGGTGTGATAGAAGGTTAGGAAACTCCTTTCTACCTTATGACACCAAATTCCCTTATTTACTCCCAAATAACCATCATTTGATAAAACTCATCATATGGGACACCCATATGTCCTTTCATCATTTAGGAACCTCTGAGCTCCTTTTAATAATACGCAGAAAGTATTATTTTTCCCATATGAGAACCAATATTAAAAAGGTCACAAGACCATGCATTTTGTGCAAACGTTTGCAAGCTCTTCACTTTAGGTCTGCCCCTCTGGCTGCCTTGCCTAAAGTAAGAGTTATAAACACCAAGCCATTTACTATTTTGGGAGTTGACCTGACAGGTCATTTTATAATAAAAACTTCAAAAACAGCTACTTCAAAATGTTATATTGTATTATTTACCTGTGCAACGACTCGAGCAGTCCATCTCGAGCTCGTTTTAGACAATAGCACAGAATCTTTTTTGAGATCATTCCGCCGTTTCATGGGTAGACGTGGTGTTCCCTCTGTTGTTTATTCAGATAACGCCACCTACTTCCATGCTTCATCTGATTATTTGAAACAGTTACATAGTTTACCATCTGTAAAACAATTCTTTAATCAATACTCCATTACATGGAGGTTCAATCCTGCTCGTAGCAGCCACTACGGAGGATTTTTTGAGCGTCTCATTGGATTAGCCAAACTCCATTTAAAACGTACCCTTACTAATGCCCTCATCACTTATGATGAATTTTATACAATTATAATTGAAGTGGAGGCGGTTTTAAATTGCCGTCCTCTCACATTTGTAGGGGATGACCTCCATAGTGAGGAACCACTCACCCCTTCCCATTTATTAACAGGGCATAAATTAAATTCACTCCCAGTTCCAGAGGAACTTATTGAAATGGATCCCACATATTTGGATGCCTATAAGAAATTGGTAACGCTACAATACATCTCGTCCCCTTGTAATAACATTTAAAATTAAATGGGAAAGGATTATTTATAAATTTAAGGCAAACTTACAATAATCTGAATCGCCCAAAGTAACTGTCGGTGACGTTGTCCTTGGGTGAAGATGCGTCCTCCGTTGTAAAAATGGGAAATATGGGATTGTAAAAGTTTTTACAACCTTCCCTGATGGGCTATGTAACGATCGGTTTCTGAGTACGAGAACATGAAATTACCGCCACAGTCATTCATTCTTTTACCCTTTGGAAATTCATAGTAACATTTATGATTCTTCCACAGAAGAAGAATCACCTACAACATCAAGTTCTCCCCCTAGGAACCGCCGCCAGGCTAACATCTTGGCTTCCCGTCGGATCAAAGCTATATTCGATTCGAAATAAGCTTCGACGACAACCTTATTATCCATTTAGACAACATCAAAAAACTTATCATATAAATTCTCTTGCTATTGATCATTAAAAATAATCTAATAAATTTCTTACTTATACTTTTTATTTCAAAAGTTAATTGCGTTCGTCCTTTGGATGGAGTTATTATTTGATACCAACAACGTTTTAAAATGTGATTTCGAGAGCCTTGCATATTCATCTCCTAATACATACCGATATTTGTTAGGAACAAAGGTAAAGGTATAAACCCTTTGGAGTAGGAAAAAATTGAAGGAAAGCCTTCAATAAATTAAAAAGCAGCTGTCTTGGAGTTGAAAAAGTCCCTGTGGGAAGGGGGCGTCCTTGATAACGCTATCTTGAGTCTCCTTGACAAAATTGTTGCTGGTGGAATGTTTACAATGTAAACCCACCTTCCCAAGTTTTTTTTTGTTAAGTTTAGAAGGATGTTTTCTGAGATTCGAGTATGCAAGACTTGAGGGTCATATTTTATCACTGCGTATGGGTCAATTTGGCTTTCATCCTCCTTTTTGGACGTGATTTGCTGACGAATAGAGAGTATACTTATTTACTATATTTTCTTTCACCAAAACTTACGAAAACAAATTATATTTTTTCTGTTGTGGTTTCCTTTGGGTGTGGAATTTAATGTCGTAAATTTTTTATATTTACTCCATTTGCCACTTTGTGGCCAGTATTTATAAAGGGTTTTGATGACTGGATTCGCGAGTGGTTGACTTGCAATCGTGATCAAGGAGATTGTGAATGCATTAGTCATCGCTATTTCCTCTTGAAATTTTGTAAATAATAATCTTAAAAATCATTTTCATATAAAAATTAAAATTTATTAATATAAACTTGCTCTGAGTCGGTGCAAAATTGAACCGAAAAATTTCTTACCATACCGTACACCATTGAAGACTCATAAGAGTAAAGTACCCTTTATAATTGGGCTACGCCCTTGAAATTTACAATATTAATTCATCTAATAATAAATAGTAAAAGTCCCAAGTTTGGGACCCCTGGGTTACCTGTAACCCCTAAAATTGGGGTTAGGGGCTGGACCCCCCCCATATCATTTTTTGTTAAAAATTTCACCGGATTTTTCTTATTCACGTCCGTACTCTAGTTGTCAAATTTCAATAAAAAAATGCAATTCACATATATAAAAATATATTCTTATATATATATATAATAAAAATATATATATATATATATATATATATATATATATATATATATATATATATATATATATATATATATATATATATAATATATATATAAATATATATATATACTCTTGCTCCCAAAATGATAAAAAAAAATTGATACAAAACCGGCATTCGATTTTCTCTCTTTTGCCAAAATTTTGAAGTTTCAAACTTTCCTTAATTATACTAAAGATATAGAGCTACATTTTGATTAAATTTTATATTGTTCAAAGTAATATTTTAATAATTATAAACATTTCAAGCCACTTACCAAAATAGGCCTTTCAAAATTTTGAAATTTCACATTTGAAAGTTTTTACACCCCCTCCTCGCTGACCAGGTGCCTCAACAATGTCAGGTTTGATTCATAGATCAAAATGGTCTAGAGATATTCCTTTTTCACTTGTATAAATGTCATTGACCTCCTTCAATCGAAAGGTCAAGTATTGACCCCAGCTGACCTTTCATTTTTTCTGCATTAAAAATTTAACATATTTTAACTCACAGTTGTCCTAGAGAAATAAAATTTACATCAAATTAATCAGAAAAACATACAGAATCTGATGGTTATTGTTAAAATTGATAATCATCTTTAATTAAAAAATT
>JABUQX010101935.1:10000-23924 GCA_015478945.1 Trachelipus rathkii | reverse complement strand
TGTGATAGGCTAATGCCATCATTCTTTGCTTTAATTTTATTAGGACTACTGTCGTCAGACAGTTTCCGCGTTAAAGATTTGTTTTAGGACTTCTATCTTTGGGTAGTGGTCTTCCTTTAAACATTCGTATCTATATTATTTGACCTGTTGGGTTTTTGGCCTTTGGCATGTTTAAATAAAAAAAAAAAAATGGGACAAATTTCTTTAATTTGCCTATTTTTATTTACGTTGTGTTTAAACATTTACCATAATTGGCTTTTGACTTTTAAACATTTACATGACCTTACATATATATGTTTGGTCCTTCATTATTTGGCCTTTGGCTTTTAAACATTTACTTGACCTTAGATATATATGTTTGGTCCTTCATTATTTGGCCTTTGGCTTTTAAACATTTACTTGACCTTAGATATATATGTTTGGTCCTTCATTATTTGGCCTTTGGCTTTTAAACATTTACATGGCCTTACACATATATGTCTGGTCCTTCATTATTTGGCCTTTGGCTTTTAAACATTTACATGGCCTTACACATATATGTCTGGTCCTTCATTATTTGGCCTTTGGCTTTTAAACATTTACCTGATCTTAGATACATATGTTTGGTCCTTCATTATTTGGCTTTGGTTTTTAAATATTTACGATAATTTGCATGTTTTCCCCTTTATATCAGCTGTCATATTGGCCGTTTAACAGTTATTTGACATTACATACTTATATTTATATTTAGCCATCAGCTTGTTAAAAAAAAAAATTGTTTTATTTACGAATATTTGATTACACCTACTGGTGGTATTTTGAAATGGCTACTACATAGTCTGTGTAATTTACATTACATGTGTTTTTTTTTTTTATAAACATTTTTTGCCTTATTGGTTTAAACTTTTACACTTATTTGGCATATTTTGGAATAAAAATTCCTTTGTAAATTTAACTTACGTACATTACATATGTTTTTTTTTAAACATTGACAACGATTGGCCATTGGCTTTTAAACGTCTACATTAACCTTTTGCATATGTGTAGTCCCTTTGTATTATTTAGCCTATGGGTTTTTTTTAAAAAAAAAAAACTTATTTGACATTACATATGTTTGTTTATTTTAGCATTTGGCCATCTTTGGCTTCCTTAAAAAAAATAAAAAAATTCCTTGACCCATGTGGTCTGTTGTTTATATAGTTAAAAAAAAAAGATTTCTTTGAACCTTTTACCATTTAATTCTGATTTAAACCGGTTGCACCACAATGCTAGTTTATTACTCCTATTTCTTTTTTATTGACTCTGGTTTACAACAATGTTTATTATATCACAAACATGGTTCAAAGATAAAATCTTACTTTGAAGTTTTACTTTGCTCTATTTATTTTGATTTACATACTAGTCCTTATGGACTGTTCAATTATATTTGAATAATTTATTCTGAATTTCCTTAGTGATTACCATATTATGAATATTTTGCCTATATTGTACAACATATGGCTTGATCTCTTGTTTAGTAACTACTTAATACTTTAATTTGGTCTCTTGCATATGAAGTTTATATTTGTTTACTAGAATATCTGGCATTCATGCTGGACTTATTTTTTGATTGTTTATTTTATTACATGTTGCTCTGGATTGAAATTTGTTTTAAAAATTGCTTGCACTTTGAACACAGCTTCCCTTAATTTGCTGAAGGAGCATAAGAACATTTCTTATGTTCTTGTGTTCTTTCAGCAAATTCTTTTTGTTGGGAGGTTGTAAGAAATATTTATGCTTGAATTAAATCTTCCTATTTTCCTATTAATTGCTTTTTATAAAACTAAGGGATTTAAAATAGTTACAAAAATTTAAGGGTATTTCTTGTCACTCCGTGTTTTTTCACTAAGATTTAGAGACTTTCTTGGTTTGGAAATATCTTTTATTTGGCAACGCCTAAAAAGGCGTGTTTTTTGAACTTAAAAACGAGGCACTTGAAAACTGAGAGTCAATTAAGTTAAATGTGAGCTGATATATCTCTTATCTATTTTGTAGCATTATGCTACTTGTTGAAGTATATACATTATTCTTGATAAGTATTTTATTTATATTATTTAACATTAGTTCTAGTTAGGCCAAAGTATATTTTGCCTTATTAAAGATAGAGGAACGTTCTAAGAAAACTTATGTTAAGGTCTCTTTTTTTCCAAGCTGGTCCTAACCCTTTATATTCTGAATTAGCAGGACTAGCCGTTAGGTCTATTCTATCTTTTCTGTTTAACTCTTAACACTTCTCTAGCCTCTAAATCCTTATACCTTACTTTATGTTTTTGAACCTAGTACTCAGGATGGCATTCTATATGTAGGCCTAAACTAGTAAAGCAACTACTTATACACTACCTTAAGCCTTATACTATACAAGGCAACCTCCAAGTTTTAATATTTGGAAATTTTGATTCAAACTATTGTTTTATGAATATATATGGTGAGTTATTTTTCTTTATTTTGCTAATATTTAAGCTTATAGGTTAGATTTAACTTTAATTTTAATAGGCGAACCCTCTTTACTGGAGTGAGCAGTTCACTCAACTGTTCTAATTTGCACTTTAGAAAGTTCTGTCAAGAACATTTCCAATAATATATATATATATATATATATATATATATATATATATATATATAGCGGCGTTTCCAGAAGCCCGACTGCAGCCCGTTTGGAAAATCGACTCAGAAACGCTTCGAATTGAAAAAAATTGCATTAACCCAGTGGTTTTCAAAATGTGTGCCGCGGCACCCTGGGTGCCGCGAGTTTTTATATTTGAGGATCCGCGCCTCTAACGAAATGTCCTCTCAGTTCAAGGAAATTATTCCTCAGAAAAAATTGATAAATTATTCAAATCTAGTGGTATTTTTTTTCCTTCTTATCCTTAGGCATTATTCTTAATTTACAAATTTTTAATATATATATATATATAAGTATATATATATAATACAGAAATAAATTTTTTTATAAATCTACCTATATATATATATAATATATATATATTATATATATATTATATATATATAGTATATATAGATATATATATATATATTATATATATATATATGGGTGCCGCGAATAATTCTTGGTGAGCTATGGGTGCCTTGAACCTAAAAAGTTTGAAAACCACTGCTGATTAACCAATCAGAGACAGGAATTTGAAGTGCACCGGAAACGGCCAAATGCGACCGTCGGATCAGCTGACAATTGTAAACAATGCCAGAGTTCCATCCGTTCGGTCTTACTTTTTTTTTGGTTTTTTACTTTAAAAAATGTTTAATATTATTATAAATTGGAATTTATTTCAGGCAGAGATAGAAAGGAGGAGAAGAAGGTATGTAAATTTGTAAAGATAATACTTGACTTATTTTTAATTCCACTATTCTTTAAGAAATAAAATCCGTTCTCTCTCTCTCTCCTCTGACTTTACTATATATATATATATATATATATATATTATATAATATATATATATATATAATATATAATATATATATAATATGTATTATATATACTATATATAATATATATATAAAATATATAAAATATATATATATTAAAGTAAAGGGTAAATAATTTGAGGTAAAATGCTAAAGGAATGGTTTTAAGATCCTTCTAAATTTTTAAAAATATGTACTAATTTATTTAGTAGATAAGTCTTTCACATTAGCTTTCAGCCTAACGAGGCCCTCTGTCAGATGTGTTACATAAAGAAGTTCTTTATGTAACACATCTGACAGAGGGCCTCGTTTGACTGAAAGCTAATGTGAATAGACTTATCTATAAATAAATTAGTACATATTTTTAAAAATTTAGAAGGATCTTAAAACCATTCCTTTAGTTCATTTTTTACCTTAAAGGCATTTACCATTATAAATATTATAAAGCGTCTTTGGCTTTACCTTAATATATATATATATAGTATATATATATATATATATATATATATTATATATATATATATATATATATATATATATATATATATATATATATATATATATATATATATATATATATATATATATATATATATACATATAGGTCAGCCTCCCGAAAGGCAACATGCATGTAACAAATAAACTATTAACAGCTACAGGAAAATAAAAAAAAAAAATTATTAATCAGGAAACATTTTTATCCATGAAATTAAAAAAAAAAAAAATAATGCTTTTTGAAAAATTTAAAATTGCTAAAAATGTTGGAAAATCTGTAATTATATAATGATCCTTTTTATGAGAAGAACGCAAGGAGCTGCAATCGGTACGATGGTGAAGGTTTAAAGTGTCAAATGTCAATTTTTTTTAACTAAAAGATATCCAAGGTAACGACAAGATGACATAGTCGGGGTTTCTCAGATCCTACCGGGGATGTACGGGCTCCTCTGTCCTCCGCGGCTCGAAACCCCCCTTAAAAAGGAAATAAAAAGAAAAATTAACATTTTCTCCAGAGCATAATAAAAAAAAAAAACGAATATTTGGCAACTCTTGCTCTCTTGAAGTAATGCAGGGTTAATGAGAACGTACGCTGCCATCCCTAAGATTATACTAATATTTAAGTGTTATTAATAAATATTAGAATTAAAATAAAAAATATTTTAGTTGTCATCGATGAAAATGCTTGCTGAAATCAAAAATGTTATTATTTTCCTTGTAGCTGTTATAGGTTTTTTAGTACATGCATGATGCTTTCGGAGGCTGGCCATATATATATTTATATATATATATATATATATATATATATATATATATATTATAGAAATATAACATATGTATAAATATCTAAATATATATATATCTATATATATATATATATATATATATATATAATATATATATATATATATATATATATATATTTGTAGTTAAAGCAATGATAACCTAGCCTAACATAACTTAACCTAACTAACCTAACCTAACCTAACTAACCGTACCTAAATTAATTTTCATAGTATACCAGTTTGTAATCAGTAAACTTCCGAGGTTATGGAACTACGCTAGGTTTGTGAGGTTATTGAAATACATCCTCACTAGTTACAGTACAGTATCGACATATATATATATATATATATATATATATATATATATATATATATATATATATATATGATATATATATATATAAATATTATATATATATATATATAAATATATATATATATATATATATATATATATATATATATATATATATATATATATATATATATATATATTATATATATATATATATTATATATATATATATATATATATATATATATATATAGGGTGCTTGCGCCCCTGTTGGGGCTACACAGCATTCTGCCGGGGTGCTCCTAGGTTACAGGAGCACCAAATAAAGTCAGGCAACGCCGGCATGTGCACAACATGCTTGTTGCGACAAATTTGCAATAATTAGACGAAAAATTTCACTCGTTCCAGGACTCTGTAATAATGTACAGGAGGCTCTACCAATAGTCGGATCCGCCTTTCCAGAAAAAGAAGGCATCTCGGAACAGTTTTCAAGTCTCCTTCATCGATATAACTGCTTTAAAATTCCGTACTTATTTAAATCCACAGAATGGTATTTGGAACCATTCCTTGGGCTACACGGTATTCTGCTAAAGTGCTCATGGGTTACGGAAGCAACCAACCAAAGTTAAGCAACGACAACATGTGCACAGCATGCTTGTTGCGACACATTTGCAATAATAAGACAAAAAAAATTTCACTGACGATCGGCCTTTCCAGAAAAAGAAGGCATCTCGGAACAGTTTTCAAGTCTCCTTCTTCAATATAACTGCTTTAAAACTCGGTACTTATTTAATAAACAGAAGGGTGCTTGGAAGCCCTGCTGGGGCTACACGGTATTCTGCTGAGGTGCTCCTGGGTAACAGGAGCAACCAACCAAAGTCAAGCAACGCCGACGTGGGAACAACATGCTTGTTGCGACAAATATGCAATAATAAGACGTAAATTTTTTTCACTCGCGCCCAGACTCGAACCATCGGCAACAGCATCACGGTTAGACAATGTACAGGAGGCTCTACCAATAGTCCGATCCACCTCCCCCGAAAAAGAAGGCATCTAGGAACAGTTTTCAAGTCTCCAGCTTCGATATCACTGCTTTAAAACTCGGTACTTATTTAAACCCTCAGAATGGTGCTTGGAACCCCTGCTGGGACTACACGGTATTCTGCTGGGGTGCTCCAAGGTTACAGGAGCAACCAACCAAAGTCAGGCAACGCCAACATATGCATAACATGCTTGTTGCGACAAATTTGCAATAATAAGACGAAGAAAAATTTCACTCGCGCCAGGACTCGAACCATCGACAAAAGTGTCGCCGTTAGACAATGTACAGGAAGTTCTACCAACAGTTCGATCCGCCTCTCCCGAAAAGAAGGCATCTCGGAACAGTTCTCTATTCTCGTGCTTCGATGTCACTGCTTTGAAAATCGGTACTTATTTAAATCGACAGGAGGGTGGTTGACACACCTGCTGGGGCTACATGGCATTCCGCTGGGGTGCTCCTGGGTTACAGGAGCAACCAACCAAAGTCAAGGAACGCCGAAATGGGCACAACATGCTTGTTGGGACAAATTTGCAATAATAAGACGAAGAAAAATTTCCATCGCGCCAGGACTTGAACCATCGACAACAGAATCGCCTTTAGACAACGTACAGGAGGCTCTACCACTAGTCTGATCTTCCTCCCTAGATAAAAAGAAGGAATCTCAGAAGTTTTCAAGTCTCCTGCTTCGATATAACTGCTTTTAAACTCGGTAATTATTTAAACCCTCAAAGTGGTGCTTGGAACCCCTGCTGGGGCTACACATCATTCTGCTGGTGTGTTCCAAGGTTACAGGAGCAACCAACCAAAGTCAAGCAGCGCCAAGATGGGCACAACATGATTGTTGCGACAAATTTGCAATAATAGCATGAAAAAAAAATTCATTCGTGCCAGGATTCGAACTATCGACAACAGCGTAGCCGTTAGATAATTAATGTAAAGGAGGCTCTAGTCCGATCCACCTCCCCCGAAAAAGAAGGCATCTCGGAACCCCTATATATATAATATATATAATATATATATATATATATATATATATAGTATATATATATATATATATATATATATATATATATATATATATATATAAATATATATCTATATATAGTTATAATATATATATATATATATATATATATAATATATATTATATTATATATATATATATATAATATATATATATATAATATATATATATATATATATATATATGAGAATAAAGATTTTTTGCCGTCTGAAAAAAAGAAATAATATTTCCAAATGTTTAATTGTGTTTTTCTAACGCTTCATTTTTTCCTTACATGAGATTACAAACAAATTTATTAAAAAAAACCAACAGTTTTATTTCCTTCAAATTTAGTACCAACCTTACATATAAACAGACTAACGCTCATATTAAATGTTTTGGTATAATGTAAGGTGGTGTCACACGTGATTGATTGTTTCTCCTTCAAAAATTTTGAAAGTACTTTTTAGAGATTGTCCAAAACATTGTTTAGAAAATAAATTTTGAAATAAAGTATCTAAATGAAATTTATTACCACACAAAATTGGAGTATCTTAGTGCAAAAAGCATTGAAATATCTTGTAAATTAAAGATTTTGTTGCCATTTTTGTGGAAGTCCAAAAATAAAATAAAAATCCCCACCTCTCTCCCCCCCCAAAAAAACGAAGCTTTTTTTGTTTTGTTTTTTGATAAATTAAAGATACCATAATTATTCATCAAAAAAACATTTTCTTTTATCGGTTTCAAGGAAATGGGATTTGAGGATAAAGTCTCCTCCTTAAGGTTGCATTTGCCGCACTTATATTCCTTATCTGAAGGACTCATAATTCAGTAATCTTTAATAATTTTTCTGTATTATATTCTGATTTGGCAGCTCAAATTTTGTATATTGTGAATTATTTCAACAGATAATTAGTTATTTCAACGCTCGACCACGTTAAGAGTTGATTCCAGTGCGTTTATACTTTTTATAAACACGGTCCTCGATCTTCTCCCCATAGACGTTTGAATCGAATTTGCAGACCACTAGGTCACCACTCACCACTGACAAACAAGGTTTATGGATAAAAATCTATATTTTATATTTTTAAGTTTAACAAATGGGATAATTATTATTATTATTATTATTATTATTATTTATTATTATTATTATTATTATTATTATTATTATTATTATTATTATTATTATTATTATTATTATTATTATTATTATTATTATTATTATTATTATTATTATTATTATATATTTATTATTATATATTATTATTATTATTATATTATATTATTATTTTTATTATTATTATTATTATTGAAAGATCTCAGTATGTAAAAATAGGTGAAATATGCTCGGAACCACTTCAAACAACTTGCGGTGTTCCACAAGGGTCCATTCTCGGTCCGTTATTATTCACACTATATACCAATGATCTATTTAATTCACACGACTCCTTCATGGTTTCATTTGCTGATGATATTTCAATATTAATAAGGGATAAAAATCCGGTCATACTATCACAAAAAAACAGCAGACACTTTAAATAAGATCACAACATGGATAGATTCGAATAAACTTTCACTAAACTTGCAGAAAACGTCATACATTATTATTAGCAATAAAACTATAGCTGATAATTTTAACATTAAAATCAAAGGAGTTGAATTGAAAAGAGTCACAAATGCTAAAATACTGGGAGTAACAATAGATGAAAAACTAACCTTTAAAGAACATATTAAACAGCTAGTGAACAAACTAGCGAAATACATGTATATACTAGTCAAACTAAAAAAAATACATTCCGTTATATATACTGAAGAAGATATATTATGCACATATACACCCACATCTATTATATTGCCTCTCAGTCTACGGCATAGCTAGCATATCAGCGATAAATTTACGGTTATTTGATGCAAAAACGTTTCACATCCCGTCTACTAAGTCCCACAAAAACTTCTATGAGGCTACAGCACCTTTATTTAAAAACCTGAAAGTTTTGCAGTTCCAAGACCTATTAAATCTATCTCTGTTAAAGAGCAGCATAAGATCATACACAACGAAGCCTGCAACTTCCTATTATCATAATTTTCAAAATAATCAGAATCGAAGAAGTAGAGCACTACGAAATAGTTCGCATATCAATCCCCCTTTATTTAGATTAGAAAAAGCTAGACAAGCAGCTAGTTATAAAGGTGCTAAAGTCTATAACGATTTAACACAAGAATTAAAAAATGAAAGTTCTCTTAAATCATTCACATATAAACTCAAAAAAATCTATATCAATAAGTACTAATACTATTACTATAACTATCATTATTATTGTTCTCATTATTATTATTATATTATTATTATTATTATTGATTATTATTACTTATTATTATTATTATTATTATTATTATTATTATTATTATTATTATTATTTTTTATTATTACTATTATTATTATTATTAATTATTATTATTATTATTATTATTATTATTATTATTATTATTATTATTATTATTATTATTATTATTATTATTATTATTATTATTATTATTATTATTATTATTAGTATTATTATAATATTATTATTATTATTTTATTATTATTATTATTATTATTATTATTATAATTATTTCTATTATTATTTTATTAGTTATTAATATTATTATTTATTATTTTATTATTATTATATTATTTATTATATTATTATTATTATTAGTTATATTATATTATCATTATTATTATTTATTATTACTGTTTAATAATGTAAATGCTATTATACTTGCTATTATTATTATTATTATTATTATTATTATTATTATTATTATTATTGATTAATTATTATTATTATTAGTATTATTATATCAATATATTATTATTATTATTATTTGTTATTATTGTTAATTTTATTGTTATATTATTATTATTATTATTATATTTTTATTATTATTATTATTATTATTATTTTATTATTATATTTTATTATTATTATTATTATTCATTATTATTGTTGTTGTTGTTAGTAGTAGTAGTGGTGGTAGTGGTGTTATTATTAATTTATAAATATCATATTATTATTATTGTTATTTATTATTATTATTATTATATTATTATTCATTATTATTATTTTATTATTTATTATTATTATTATTATTATTATTATTATGTTAAAATATAATGCTATTATACTTACTATTATTATTACTATCATTATTATTATTATTATTATTATTATTATTTTTATTAATTAGTATTATTATATTATTATTATTATTTATTATTATATTATTATTATTTTTATTATTATTATTGTTATTATTATTATTATTGTTGTTGTTGTTGATGTTGTTAGTAGTAGTGGTGGTAGTGGTGTTATTATTAATTTCGTTCGTACAGATACTACTGTTACTACTGTCATGATCTATGCCATCGTTATTATACAATTATCATTATTAGGATATGAAATAGCATTATGTTTGGTTTCATTGTTTGTAATGACTGAATTGATACTGTTACTAGTAATATAACTTGTTTATTTATATACTTTTATTTTTATTAAAAATTAATTATATTATTATTATTATTATATTATATTATTATTAATTATTATATTTATTATTATTATATTATTATTATTATTATTATTATTGTTATTGTTATTATTATTATTATTATTATTATTATTATTATTATTATTATTATTATTATTATTATTATTATTATTATTTTTATTATCATGCTTATTATTATTATTATTATTATTATTATTATTATTATTATTATTATTATTATTATTATTATTATTATTATTATTATTATTATATTATTATTTATTATTATTATTTTTTATTATATTATTTTATTATTATTATTATTATTATTATATTATTATTATTATTATTATTTTATTGATATTGTTATTGTTATGGTTATAATTATTTTTAGACTCATAATTATTAAATGTATTTCGGGTTTCAAAGGACACAAAACTGTGTTGCAATTAGTAAACCCATTTCACATATTATTGAAATTAATTTTGGTTATTAAAATTGATTGATGTATTGAAATTGTAATATATTTGACAATATAATATAAAAATGTATGTCATCTTTGTTATTTAATGACTAAATTGTAATTTCTATGTATTGAATAAATTTTTTGAATTGAATTGAATTATTATTAACAGAAGCAAGTTGCCAATACACAGTAAAATCGTGCTTTATCAGTCATTCGAAAGAACTCAAACTCTTTATTTTTTTATTTTTATGGTAAAAATAAAATATCTGCCTTAGTTATAGTTATTTAATTAAAATTTCTTACCACATCTTAATTGTTTAAATATAAAATTATGAAAATTTGCCTGTTTATTATTATGCAGAACTGGTTGCCAAGTTGGTACAGCAAAAATGGCAGAACAAACTCACACATCCGCAATAATCTGAACTATCTGAATAATATATAATATATATATATATATATATTATATATATATATATACTATATATATAATATATATAGTTAAATAGAGATAAAAAATATATAATATATATATATATATATATATATATATATATATATATATATATATATATATATATATATATATATATATTATATATATATATATATATATATTATGTAAGAAAAATGGGTAAATCAATATTTACCAATTTTATATATATATATATATATATATATATATATATATATATATATATATATATATTATATATATATATAATCTGAATATATATATATATATATATATATATATATATATATATATATATATCACTGCAAATCTGAGAGTGTAAAAATAAACACTCCAAAGAAAGTGAAAAATATACTACTTTTTCGAGCTAAATTGACGTACTTAAATACATCATTTAACTATTCGACATACGGTATTTAACTCCCAAAAAAGAGTTCGTCCGGCGCATGCGCATTTTGACCAAATATGATTCATATTTAGTACGTGATTTGTGTAGTTCCGGCGGCCTTGTTTTCCCTCCATAAAGTGTAAAGTGACGCGCAATTACTAATGTAATAATTATACTTAATTTTGTTTGTATAGTGACTCACCTAGTCTGCTGATTTTAATTTTATTAATTAATGAAATATCCCGTTTATAAATAATTAATTAATTAAGATCATTTGCTAGGCATATGTAGGCTAGTTTTTCTCTAATCTACCATAGGCCTATAAGGGTGAGCCTAAAGCAAAAGTTGAGACAATATAGGCTAGTCAAATGTTCTCAGCTTGATTCCTTAAAGAGAAGCACTAAAAATAATGTGTTCTGATTTTTTTTTTGATTTTTTTTTTATTTTGATCAAATTATTGGTGAAACTTATTTTATTTACAATAGGAACGGGAGGTCGGATTTGAAAAACTTCTATGATACCTAAATAAAAGTTTTTGGCTGGAAATGAATTTTTTTTTTTTGCCTTTTTTTTTTTTTAAGAAAGAGGTCGGGTTTTTTTTTTTTTTGCTGATAAGCCTCAATAGATGACAAAAAAAATTATAAAAAACACATGCATAGCCACGGGGTATAATTTACGGGGGGACCGAGCAACCGTACCCCCCGCAGCCGCGTGATTGTGTGGTTTGGAAAACAAAAAAGTAATAAAAACCTTTGGGCCCTACAACATTAATTTATTGTATCATAGAGGCCTATTCTGCAAGAAAGTTTTCCAATCCGCCCTTACCGTTCTTGAAAAAAAAAATTAAAAACCTAAAAAATAAAAATGGTAATTGTTACCCAGAGGGTTGTCACCCCCGATTTTTATGAAAATCACAGGATATACTCTAAAAAAATAATAATGAAGAATAGTGAAAACGAAAATTGTCGCTCTCTTTAGGAAAAAAAGTTACAGCCCCTCAAAGTTGTTAAAAATCCCATAGACTTTTCAATATTGATCGATCCAGGTTAGGTCTCATTTCAGGCCCTCTAAGTCAGGTTATGATAAGTTTTGTTAGGTATACACAGAGAAAATCTATGTAGAATTAACAAATCTTATCATAACCTGAACTAGGATGGCCCTAAAACGAGCACGAGGCTCACTAATTTTTATTATAAGAAAGTCTATGGGAAAATTTTTAACTTTTAGAGGTTGTAACTTTTTTTCCTAAAGAGAGCGATCTTGTTTCACTATTCTTCATTATTATTTTTAGAGTATATCCTGTGATTTTCTAAAAAAAAAAAAATTTTTTTTTTTTTTAATAACAAATCCTGTTTTTTTTTACAACTTTGAAAGGCTGTAACTTTTTTTCTTAAAGAGAGCGACGATTTTCGTTTTCACTATTCTTTATTATTATTTTTTTAGAGTATATCCTGTGATTTTTATAAAAATTGGGGGTGACAACCCTCTGGGTAACAATTACCATAAAAATTTATTTCCCCCAAAAAGCATCTATATAGGTATCATAGAAGCCCCCTGTGAAGAAATTTTCTAAATCTTACCTCCTGTTCTATTGTCAAAGTAAGTTTGCCCCAAATTGTTTGATTAAATTTAGCTTTAGCATGATTAGTTTCAGTTTTTCTATATATTTTTTTTTAATTAGCAGCATTTCAGACTAATTGGACCAATCTTGTTAGTAGCATGTGCCAAAGCCCACATTGGTTCAGGGCACGAAAAGAAAATTTAAAAGTTCTCAGCTGACTTTACTTGGCAAAATGTTCTTCCTGTCTTCCCTAAAGTTTACCAGTCAGATTGGCTAGGCAAAAAGCTGACTTAATTAATGAAGTGGAATCCCTAACTTTAGTAATCCTATAGTTGCTAACTGGATATATATATATATATATATATATATATATATATATATATATATATATATAATCTATTTATTTATATATATACATTATTATATATATTTATATCTA
>JABUQX010101935.1:2500-5000 GCA_015478945.1 Trachelipus rathkii | reverse complement strand
ATGAGCTGTTAGCAAAATGGCCTAGGTTTAAAGAAGCTGTTGTAGAAGTTGCATCAGAGTCGTTAAATACGAAGAGCAACCCAGAACTTGAAAAACTGTTCTATTGTATCCGTGAGCCTGAGGAAAATTCTGATAGTGGAGGTATTCTTTGTATTTTATAAGGAGTAATTTAGTGTGTATATTAATATCTGATCATTTTTGACATTTTTAGTTTTATTTTGCAGACAAAGACTACAGTGTCATTTGCTTGTTGTTACATCTTTTGCCTCCAACAGTTGGTAGCAAATCTGAGCGTTTGAGTCTTGAGAGCGCGAAAAGAAAATTGTGTTTTTTCGAAAAGTTAGTAATATATATATATATATATATATATATATATATATATATAGTATAGCATATATATAGTTATATATATATATATATATATATATATATATATATATATATATATATATATATATATAGTATATATATATATATATATATATATATATATATATATATACCCATTCGTCTCCGTTTTTGATCATTTCACCAGCAATTTCATCTATACCTGCAGATTTACCATTCTTTCAACTTTCTCCTCAACCCATTACCTCTTCCTTGCTAATAACCTTATCCCCAAAAATACCTATTCTTCTTATGCACCATCAAACCCACACAAATTCACTATCACCTCTTCATCACATCATACAGATTTTCGAAGTGTTTTTCCACACTCCTCACATCCATTTATCAATTACAAAGCAATTCATCCTTATTCATTATTCTGGAGCAGGTTCCCCTTTATTCTCATTTTAACCTTTCGCGCTTCCTTCCAGAAGAGCTTCCTATTCCCCTATGTCCCATTCATCCTCCTTCCAAACTGTTCATTTACCTCTTTGTTTCTTCCTCACGTATGCACCTTTCTGTATTTCTTTTCCTCCCCATATACTCCCAATCATCTTTCTTGAAACTTCATCATTTGTTTTTAGTACATTCAACCACGATTCTTTTTACTTTAACGTTTGCATCACCTCAGTTCCACCACTCACTTCATAATACTCTTACTCCTACTTTAGCACATCCACATACTTCTTTTGCACTGCTAATTGTTAATATATATATATATATAGTATATAGTATATGTTATATATATATATATATATATAATATATATATATATATATATATATATATATATATATATATATATATATATATATATATATATATATATATATATATATATATATATAAGATTTAGAAATTTTCAAGGTAATAATAATAATAATAATAATGATAATGATGATGATTATTACTATTATTATATCGGGGCTGTATTACATAGGAATCAAAAGTATGTATCATGATAGTGAGGCGCGTGTAAAATGGAGTAAAAAGTGAGTGGTTTAATATTAATAGCAAGAGTGAGGCGATAAGTATTAAGTCTCCTAGGTTGTTCAATTGGTATATGGATGGGGTTATGAAAAATTAGAGGTGGGGTGGAATTAGAAGGTGTTAATTTGATGGGGAATGGAAGAGAGGGTAGGTGCCCTACCTATTGTGTGCGGATGATTTGGTTTTGTGTGGCGAATCTGAAAAGAGTTTGAGAGAATTGGTAGAGGGATTTGGCAGGGCGTGTAAAGGTTTAGAATGAAAATATATATATATATATATATATATATATATATATATATATATATATATATATATATATATATATATATATATATATATATATATATATATATATATATATATATATATATATATATAGTTTTTTTAAATAAACATATCTCTCTGTTTTTACATGTTGTGAGCAGGACAAAATTCTCGGAATAGGAAGTTATGTTGGATGGAAAGCAACTGAAGCAAGTGTTTAATTATTTAGGATATATGTTAGATAAAAAATGAACGAATGATGCAGAGTGTAGTAGGAAAGTTGTGAATGGTAGGAAGGTGGTTGGTGCAAATAAATCCTTGGTGGATGTAAAGGGACTAAGTCTTGAGTGCGCCAGGGTCTTACATGAGGGTAGGTTGTTACCTGTGTTAATGTATAGTAGTGAACCATGGTCTAAGAGGTATAGTTCTAAAGTACAATGTGTTCAGATGGACAATCTTAGGGGCGTGTTAAGTATGAGAAGAATTGATAAAATGAGGGATGAATGCATTAGGGAGTTGTGTTGCGTGAAGAAAGGAGTAAATGAGAGAATAAATGCATGTACATTGAGATGGTTTGGTCATGTGGATAAGATAGATGATAGTTGGTTGCTTAAGCGGATATATAGTGGTGAGTGTGCTGTGAGTCGACCGGCTGGGATACAAAAGAAAAGGTGGATTGAGTTAGTAAAAAAATAAACGCTTGTAGGAGAGGAATGTGAGTTTGGCAGAGGCGAGAAGAAAGGTGCATAATAGGAGTGAATGGCGGGGTTCTGTGAGGGGGTATGGTTGTGACCCACCTGGGCCAAGGGATGAACCCTACGTTGATGAGATTGATACAGTGAAGGTCCGTTGCAGTCTC